>JAOUZG010030345.1:4952237-4972344 GCA_026289955.1 Argiope argentata | reverse complement strand
TCTATCTATCTATCTATCTATCTATCTATCTATCTATCTATCTATCTATCTATCTATCTATCTATCTATCTATCTATCTATCTATCTATCTATCTATCTATCTATTGTTTAAATTTTTAATCATTAATAAAATACTATTTATTCATCCAAGCAAATTCTTGAAGAGCATTCAAAAACTTGTAGAGCATGACATTTCATGTTAATATAGTTTTTTAAAACAATAATTCATTGATTTTTTATTAGTTAATTAAAAACTAATTTTCTCGTCAAAAATCTCCATTTACTCGCAACCAAATAAGTAAGTAGCTTTTTTTTCACACATTAATGAGGTTAGGCTTAAGATGTTTTCGACCGATTATTTTAAACGATTCTATTTTTTAATAATATTTTATGCATTTAAAACTAAGCATTGTTAATTAATCGATTTTTTGGATTAAATTTTAGGTACTTCCGAATTAAAATAATAAAGAATAAAAAAATTAGAAATTTCTCATTTATATAGCATTGTGTAGAAAAATCATGCATTTTGTATTGCCACAATTAGCGTTGAAAATTCAAAGCTAGTATAACTTTTGACCAATTATTTATAGTAATTGGAATTGTCAAGTCGGGATAGTCTGGTTGCTATGCCGTTGAATTTGCATCCTTTGGCTCTGTATTCGAACACCATATATAGAAAGAAGAATGGAAAATTCAGTAAAAATCACTTTCTATCTTCCGCTTAATATTGTGATTCTGTCATATTTAGATACATATTTGTATTAATTGCAATTATTTAATTAAAAGTAACTAAAATAAAAATTTTCTTTTTGCCCTAAGCAGAAATTGATTATAAGAAATTGTCTTTTATATTATTTATTTTTAGTTATATATATGTACTTAGTTCAATGTGTGTTTGTACATGTTGGCTCTCTACAAGCCGGATCGGTTGGCCAAAGATACCAAATTTGGCACATGTATACTTTGAAAGCAATTTTTTTTACGGATTTGTAGTTAGAATTTTAAGTAATTAAAAAGTATACGAAATTTTGGCGTTTTACCGCTATTAATTCAGAAAATATTAGAACACAAAATTGATTTTTACATCATACTGAAGATCAATCAATTGACGTTTTAATGATGTAGATGTTCTAACCGACTAATCAAACCTATATTTACAGAAATTAAAAATACATAAAAAAAGATTAAAGTGAAATATATTATGCATATTTCAATGTATCATGTCAGAATATAATTTTTTGAACGGCCAAGTATCAGGTGCTCGTGTAAGTTAAATTATATTTTTACTCATCTTAATGGTTTCATTGAATGAGTCCCTTTAGTATTGCAAACGATAGAAAAAACTGTCTCGTATTTATTGTTTTAAAAAATGTCACATTTCCTATTTATTTTATTTCATATATGCTCAAAATGACATGATACCTGATATGAGTATCATCATTGAGAGTTTCTGAAGCCTGAATTTCCTAAAATTTTAAAAATGTTGATTATTCTAATCAATTCTACTCAAAATTTCATAAATAGATAATACCAGAATATAGAAATATTCATTTTTTTATTTAAAAGTGTCAAGATTATTTCTCAGAATATGATTACAATGGTCTTTAGGGATATATAAAATTCGACTTCATAACTTTTTGAAGTATAATTGCAGATCAAAACAAAATATTGTTATTCACGTCATTTAAAATTCTTTTGAAAGTAGAGCTGAAAACTGAATACTATGAATTTCAGAAATATTTTATGAAAAAAATTCAAGAGATATTACATAAATCGAAAGTTTTAGTAAACATAAGATTTAAATGCTGAACATTTCTGTTTGCAGTAGTCATGTTAAAAATTGCTCGATTTTAGAAAAAAAAGGCTTTCTATATTAATTGAATTAAATAGTTTCTACTTTAATTAAATGATAAAATTTTACGAAAGCTGTTTCAAATTTATAGCGATAAATAGTACATTACGCTTTAAATTCTTTATAGAAATATAAGAAATAAACTATTTATAGCAATATAGTATAAAGCTATAAACTATTTTATAAAAAATCAATGGCAATGTTGTCTTAGACCGACTTGCCGTGGAAGGTAGTAAACTCTCTACTCCTCCATCATCTGTTTTAAAAGTCTCAAAGATTCATTCCATGTTTATTGACAAAGTAAAATGAATTTGGAGGATTCCTCCTGAACACGATTGGTACGTCGCAGAGCTCCCCGATTTATCTTTGCAGAACACCCGCTCAAGACTTGACCAATCTGCCTTAGCTAGGCTAAGATCTGGCCACATTAGAAGTCTGGCCTTCGACGCTCCTAACTGAACCTTCTCTACTTGCCCTTGTTTGGCTATTGCCTCTCCCTCTCATATTATTTCTTGCATCAGTGCCTATGAGAGGCAACTGTCGGATGAGAGCGAGAGTGTTTTTTGACTTTTTGGTGCGACACGATCTTTTGGACTTGGTCTAGGGGTCTAGACCAAGGGGATCAGCAACAACAACATAAAAAAAAATCTTTATTATAATAAAGGATTTCTTATAATTATTTGTATAAAGTAATAAATGATTATCAGAGCTAGACGGCACTTTAATTGATATAAATTTAAACTGTCTTAATGGGGAATCAGTTGATAGCCGAAGTCAGTTACTGATACACGAATATGTATTTGTCAATCCTAAAAATATTATCAAATGACATTTTCGCCACTATACCTTCTAGTCATTAGGTCTTTATAAAATTACAGTGTGTTACACGATTTGAATTAGAAAGATTATTTAAATTGAATAATGTTTCAAAATAAATGATGACCATTTTTTTATCTTAAGCTGCCCGATATTATTTTTTTTTGAAAAATCTTTTTTCGGTACTTTCGTATTAGATTATCGGCGCCAACGGTTCAATAACTCAATGGCGACGGATTCAAATTTGGCGATAAACCATCGACGCCAACGAAACCAACAAAATGATGGATGACAGTTAAGGTTGAAGAATTTTTAAAATAATGGCCGTTTAGCAATCAAACAGCCAATATTACGCCTTCAAATTTGGAGATAAAGTGTGACGGTCTAATACGTGAGTATCCTTTTTTATTATACATTTTGCAGATTATTATCATTAACTATATGTAAGATAATATAATTTATATTCTTAATAATCAAGTTAATTAATTTTTACATGATATTTCTCACACTATCGTTTAATATATTTGATGGTAAATAATCGTATATTATTTCAAGTATGTTGATATAAAATACACCAGTTTCAGAAGTTCATCTATTAAGTTTAATTTCCTTTAGTTCAAGCAATATTGATCTTTAAAACGATAGGAAGGTATTTTGGAATGAACTTCATAATTAAAAAAATTAGTTGTCAGACGAAAATGATTCCCGCTCCGGAATTCCCCTCTTTAAACTTCTATGCCAAGCAGAAATTCCGTTTGCCTTTGGATGACGCGTTTATTGTGACTAAACCATACATTGTGAGAAAGTAATTTCTTCTAAAAACAAATAAAATTATTGAACTATCATAACATTTAAACTGTAATAAAATAATATATTATGACGTATATATAATATTGTTTGCACACTCAGTCACATTTATACCAAGGAAGAGAGTATTTTAGATACTTTTGTGGGTGTAGAAAATATATCAGAACAATGAACCCGACCTTGTCATGATTTGGCGACCAATTAGTCGACATTAGAATAAGAAAAGGTTACCCAAAATTACTGGAATTCAGTCGAAATCTCAATTAGGAGAGAATATAAAATATAATTCTAGAAACATTTTTTCTCGATTATGAAAGCTATAAATACCGAAGAGACAAATTTGATGCTTGAAATTAATCTAAATTTCTCTCTGAAGTTTTAATTTCAATTGGATTAATTTTGAAAGCTTTGAACTGTTTTTCTGTTACCATGTTATATAGAGTGTCATTATATAAAATGAACTCCCTAAAATTTATTTTAAAAATTAATCGCAAAGAATAAATTTCAGTAACTTTGACAAAATTAATTAAAAATTTGAAGGGAAATTTGGTGTATTTTATTCGTATTAAATTATTAATTTGAATTTGCTCTGTTTTTAAATAAAGGGGAAATTAATATTCATATCGGATATTTGCCACGTGAGCTTTTTGGAGGGTGTAGTGGATTTTATGCACCTAGACCCCATGATTGATGGACCCAAAAAGATTAATATTATGAAGTGGATAGAAAGAAGTTAAGAAATTTAACTTTAAAAATTTCAGGCTTGAAAAAATACATATATATTATTGTCGAATGCAAGTATGCAATGTATTATAAACCTAAGCCAATAATTTATCTTAATTTACCTCACATATCAAGTACCATTTCATATATAGTGTTTGATAATTCATACTATAAGTATTTAATATTGTTAGATATAATCATGCCCATGGCAAGAACATATCGTTTTGAGCGTAAAAAAGAATTAGCAGAAAAGGAAAAAAAAGATTAAAATGAAATCTGCTATGCATATTTCAACATATCATGTCAGAACATAATTTCTTGAACGACCAAGCATCACGTGCTCGTGCAAGATAAGTTATATTTTTATTCATTTTAATTGTTTCATTGAAATAATCACTTTAGTATTGCAAACAATCTAAAAAGACTTTGTCTCGCATTGATTGTTTCAAAAAATATCCCATTTCCTGTTATTTCATTTCGTATAATCACGTGCTCAAAATGACATTTTTCTCAGTTTTATTTGCGGTAGTCGTTAACTTATTTTGTTTTAAAATCAGAGCTTTTGTAAATGCAATGGCAACGTGTTATTAAAAGCTGTTTTTTAGATGATCGTGCAGATATTAATCTTTTTATTATTCACCTACCGATTTTTGTTCACTCCAAAATCCTCAACCCAAAAACAATATCATATTTTTACATGATAATAAGAAACCTTAACAATGGATTTTTTAAAAATTTTATCTAATTTTTAAGTAAATACGGTTCTTTGTCAATGAATCATATAAACCAATTTTTTAAATAAAAAAAATCAAAATATAGAATTGTGCACCATTTAACACATAAATTACGAGAATAAATGGTTTCTGCTTTAGAGATTGATTGAGTAATATTAATGATGGTATAAAAGTATCCACGTAATGCAGTATCTAAATGTGCTCCTGAACTTCTCATAATGAGAAAATTTAGTCCTTATTGGGTGTACAAATTTTGAGGCAAAAAGTTTAACTATAAATGAGCCACTCACAGGGTTTATAGAAATAAATGATGTAACTGGAGAAAGACTAGTAATTATTTTTGAAAAGATTAATCTAGCTTGTTTTAGATATTTTGATTTGTAGAGACCAGGTACACTATAATGATGAAAACATGAAAGGAAAATACACTGAATTGACAAAAGTCATGGAATGACTGTTAATATCGTGTCGGTCGTCCTTTTGCCAGGCGAAGTGCAACAACTCGACGTGTCATGGAGTCCACAAGTCGTTGGAAGTCCCTTGCAGGAATATTGAGCCATACTGTCTGTATAGACGTCCATAATTGTGAAAGTGTGGATGGTGCAGGAGTTTGGGTACGAACGGACCTTTCGATGATGTCCCATAAATGCTCGATGGGATTCATATAGGGTGATCTAGGAGGCCAGATCATGCGCTGGAATTGTCCGGAATGTTCTTCAAACGAATCGCGAACAGTTCTGGCCCTGTGACATGACGCATTGTCATCCATATAAATCCAATCGTTGTGTGGGTACGTGAAATCCATGAATGGCTGCAAGTGATCTTCAAGAACCTGAACATAACCATTTCCAGTCAATGATCTGTTCAGTTGCACCAGAGGACCGAGTTCATGCCATGCAAAAACAGCCCACACCATTATGCAGCCACCACCAGCTTGAAAAGTGCCTTGCCTACAGTTTGGGTCCATGGCTTCGTGGGGTCTGCGGCACACTTGAACTCAACCATCAGCTCGTAACAACTGAAATCTTGACTAATCTGATTAAGCCACGGTTTTCCACTGGTCTAACCATTCGATATGTTCACGAGCCCAGGAAAGTCGCTGCAGGCGATGTTGTGCTGTCAGTAAAGGCACTCGAGTCGGTCTTCTGCTGTCCTAGGAAGACAAATTTCGCCGCACAGTCCTATCGGACACGTCCCTCGTACATCCCACATTGATTCCTGCAGTTATTTGACGAAGTGTTGCGTGTATATTAACATTGACCATTCTACACAGACGTTGGTGGTCTCGGTCGTTAAGTGCAGGTGGTCGCCCTCTGCGCTGTCCATGATGGGATGTGATGCCTGAAATTTCATACTCTCGGCACACTCTTGATACTGTGGATCTCAGAATGTTGAATTCAATAACGATATCCGCAATGGAATGACCCATGCGTCTAGCTCCAACTAACATTCCACGTTCAAAGTCTGTTAGTTCTCGTCGTGCCGCCATAAATCACGAAAAACCTGTTCACATGAATAACTTGAACACAAATGAAAGCTCTGGAAAACGAACTGCGAATTTATACTTTTTCGCTGCGATACTACTGCCATCTGTATATTTGCATATTGCTATCGCATGACTTTTGTCACTTCAGTGTATAAGGTGTACAGTTAGAATGATTTCTCTGAAAGCTAATGTAATTTATATGCATTTTCATTTTCATTCTTTTAATTTATTAATTTGTTCTCCAGTAATGCATATTGTAATTATTTCTGGATATTGAAAACTCTTATATTGCTTATTTCCAGCAATTACAAGTGTGGGATTTCTACAAATTCCATCATGTGAAGCTCGGTTTGGAAACGAAAACATATTCGGTAGAAACAATTTAAACATAATTTGAATAAATTTGTAATGTGCTAAAAAAATATATTTATGCAAATATCGCTCACGAAGTTAAAAGTCTGTGGTATTCAACGCCAGAAATGCTATTAATTTTTTGTTCAACAATATGGTTTGGAAAATTATCCAATTTTTTGAATAAATTATTTTGATCAAAAGCGGTCGTTCTTGATTGATTTAATTTTAGTTAATAAATTTAAAACTTCAATTCAGAATTTAATACCCTTTTAGAAAAAAGTGATTGTGTGTCATTTGAATATTTCAGATAATTTTTCTGAAAAAGAAAATATTCCGAAATAGTAAGTTAAAGCTAGAAAACACTATTGAGGAATTTAGATCTATTTTTGACTGTATAATTGAATACCGTAATTGCAGAAATAGATGATAGATTTAAGAGTACTTTAAATGAGTTCGTATTTTTCTAAATTAATTATTTTAGTACTGAGAGAGAATGCTGAATCTTTCAGAAAATTAAAAATTTATAAAGAATTGCCTTCGGTCAAGCATTATATAAAGAAGGCTTGAATGCACTTGTTATACTAAGCATCGTAAAGGAAATTGAAGAAAAAAAAAGAGAATTGTAATCTGAAAAAAAAGAACTTTTTTCCCCCGAAATAATACATAACAAAAATAAAATCACGCGTTAAATAAATTTGCATGAGCAATACACATTCATGTTTGTTTTTTTTTTCTTTATAAAATACTAGCCGCCTTTGGCGACCAGTCGATTCGCCAGTATTAATGCTCTCTAAAGTTTTCATATAATATTTTATGTATCTGTATCTCGTAACAGGTTTTCCACCAAAATATTTATAAACCAAACAAATTTTGATAATCATATAATTCATTTATAGTATTATTTAATATTATTTTCTTCAGATGATCTGTTCGTTGTACTACTCATCTTTCTCTTTCTATCCGAGCAATGATTGTCCCGGAATTGATATTTTACCTAAATGGTGGAGGGAAAGGTCTAACATTCTACATTTTTATACATACTACATTTTTATACATACATTTTAACATTCAACATTTTATAGAATAGAATAAAGACACGATTGGTTTTCAAGAGATGCGAAAGTTTGAAAACAGCTTGGAAAATGCCGTGCACAGAGGAAATAATGGTGACGCACACACACCATTCTTTTCTTTTCTATCCTTTTTTTCTTCACTACTTTTCTTTCTACAAACCCTTTCTCCTTTTGTTATTCTTTTTTCCTTCCCTGACCAGGTTTATTTTGAGCAGGCATAGATTAAATATCCATACAGACTAATAATGAAAACCACTATTTTCTTTCTTTTTTAAACATCCCGTTATCTATGAATGAAAACCAACTGACTTCGCGTATTTCTTTCCAAACAAATCATAATTTATTACTTCCTGCTGTCTTACTCAGTTGGTGTGAGGGAAGGAAATGCAGATTTTTGGAGGGATAGTAAGAAAAGAGTCGTTTAAACTATTTTCCACGCAGTTTTTTCATTTTTTCTCTTCATAAGAACCATCCTCGTGTCTTAACGAAATATTAAAATAAAAATTAGCCGAATCGGTCGAGCCGTTCTCTAGTTTTGCGCTTAGCAACGCATTTCGAGATCCATTTTTATTAATATAGAAGATTTAAAGCTTCAAATAATTTTTAGCACCAAGGCCTTTTCATAGAGAAGGCCGGATCTGAGTATATAGATAGCGTATATATATTTAAATGATGATTGAAACACACTGTTATACGAAATGAATTTATTTATCAATTATTTAAACAATACATTTATTGTTTTAGAGAGTATTTCATACAAAGCAGATGTCTTTGGAATCACCGACTGTTTCTTTGAGCCAGCTGATGTATGAAGCAATCCTCGTGTAAACACTGGGTGCGTAAGGTAAGCCACATCCATACGAAAGGAAAGATGCCACTCCGATTGCGACAGATGTACCATTGTCTGGATCGTTATAAACTGCTGGACTGCCAGAATCTCCCTGATAAGTATCAGATGTGTATTATTTTTAATATTCTTTTGCAGAAATATTTGCTTAATGGCATTAAAAACCTGAGATAATTCCTTTTATGGTAAGTATGAAACTGTTTATAAATCGACTGATGAATAATACTCTCCAGAATAAGTCAAACTTTGTATATTTGAGTATGAGTTTTACCCAATTCAAGAACTTGTCAATAAAAATATTAATTAGAATTTTGTTTTGTTTTAATAATTCAGTTATAACAAAAATTTTTAATTGAATTATTGCTAAGTGTAATCAATTATGGTAAAACATTTATGATAAAAAAACATCCTATATATTTTTCCAAAAGTTTTTTTTTAACATTTCAAAAGTATTTACTTCAAAGCAGTTGAAAGTTTAAAAACAACAACATTACAGCAAAAAAAATTAATATACAAGAAAGTTTTTAATGTGTTAAATTCTATAAAGAAACAGAAATAAAATATTTTTACAATAATATTTTTAATCCAGAAAAGATATATTTTGAACAACATATTTATCCAGAAATGTTTGTTATATTTCAAGAGTATTTAAGCTCAAACAATTGAGTTATATACTATAGGTCTACTGTTTCGATGGATAGGTACATCTTGTTGAGGATTGTTCTTATAAATGAATTCAATTAAGTTTCCTCTTTTATTTCTTTAAAATTTTAAGGCTTTCTTAGTAAAAAAAAAGTGCATCTATCGGTTGTCTTTGAACTATTAAGCCTATTTACATTCAGATAACCTAAACAGATTTTCTGCTTAGGATGAAATTATTCTAATTTATGAAAGTGCTCCGATTGTCCTGTTGATTGCCTGTTAAGGTCAAGATCAAAATCGAAAACTTAAACAGGTTTAGCTCTAAGTTACGAGAAAAATTATTATTTTTAAATGAAAAGAATTTAAGAGAAAGTATTCTTTTCGCATATTTTGCTACATATTGAATATGATCGGTTTCTTTTATTTGTGGACAATTATGATGAAAGGACAATTGAAACGTAATGTATTAATTTTTTTCCACTTTTTAATGAAATACTTTACTAAAAATTTATATCATTGTTTTGGAATATGATTTAAATTTTTATTTATATTTTGTTATTCTAAAATATGCGAGATTGAAATTCGAAATGCATGATAATTTAATATGCATTCAGAATTTCAGTTTCAGTAATAGCAACTTTTTTTTGTCACTATTTCAAATGTAATATTCCCTCTTTCAAAACAGTTGGATGAAAAAAATTCAAAGCTTTAACAACTTGAAGTAACAAAACCGAGCAACTCACATAGCAAATTCCTGTTGGCTTTGGTGAATTGACACAGATATTGTCGTCTGTTATCTTCGTTCCATGGTATATTTCAAAAATGTTCCTGCATATAGGTCTCGGCAGGACAAATAGCTCAGTTGCCATCAGATATATTACGCCATCCTTTTGACCTGAGTGAGAAAATAGGCAATAAATGACACAGAATTTAGAAGTTTATTTCTGAAAGAAGACAATTTTACATGAGTGTAGTATATTTTACAGTTAATCAATTCCAAGTATTCGGTTTTTGAATACTTAGAAACAATACGCATGGCGAGGCATTTAACAATCTATATCAAAATATTATGAAAATGATTTGATATAATCATAGCTGTAAGAACTAATTAACACTCGATTAGAAAAACAGGGATTTTCTAGTAGTTGAACTACATTTATACAGAGTCGGGATAGCCTGGTTGGTAGAACCTTGGACTCGTACTCCTTAAGTGTTGAGAACTCGAATCTAGCCGGCCAAATATTCCCCGAGTGTGTGGTGGCTGACCCTCGTTATATCTGTCGGGATCACAAATTTATTCATACCGAAAGATTACGAGGTGCTGGGTCAGAGGTGATCGTTCTCTGTTCCAGATTTAAATTATGATTTGTGGCTGAATGAATGTAAATGCATGAATGAATCCGCGCCATAAAAAGGATTGTGACGTGCATGTAGTTACGCCGTACTCTTGGCCCCAGTTGGCGCTATTGTAAAACGAAAGGCGATCAGTCGGTTTAAATCACTGATAGGCCTATTAGCGAGCTTGAAAAAGGGCCATAAATAACAACAAAATTTAAACTACTTTAACCCTCTGGATGCCACTCGGGCGGTTTGGGGCGTTTTGGAAATTTACCCTTAATCTCCACTTCGGCCGGTTTGGGGCGATGGCTTGCGTTTTAGGGGAGGTGGGTTTTAAAATCGGCTACTGTGTTAAGCGCTGCAGGAGGTTCGTGTTACTTCTGACGATCGCGGCGTTTTCACAGAAAGTTCCCCAGTGCCTTGAGGCGGTAGGGTTGGGAAGGGATTCACAAAATAGGTTGTTTACTGTTTTATTGTCGTGTTTGAAAGGGGTTGTGTTGGGTTTTAAGTTCTTATTTCCCGGTGTTATCTTAAAATTGGAAAGATTTTATGGCTGTTTGTAAAGAAGTTTTTCCATGGAAGTTCTCTGTTAACAATAAAGGATAATAAGGATTCCAAAAAGTATTTTTTATGGATAAACATCAGAAAGCTTGTTTTAAATATTAATACTATTGTAAAGATATAAAGACAAACTATTGCATTAACTTTGCGGCCTATTTACATAGTAGTTTTCTCACAAAGCGCGTAGCGGCTCTTGTTACTGTGGAGGGCAATCGTTTTATATTTCTAGCTTCTTAATCTATCATCAAAAGGCCGTCAGAAGTTTAGATGACAAGTACAAACGACGTCTTTCAAATAGCATTAAAAGCCCCCCCCCCCAAAAAAAAAATGGAGTTGTTGGTTTTCCCCTCCTTAGAGAGAGATAAGTTATGTAAATGGGAAGTGCCTTGCAAGAATGCCATTCTAAAAATATTTTTCTTCAGTTGTCAATTTCTACTCCTTATTTTACATATTGTGAGACGTTTTTCACTATCAGAGTATTTTTTATTTATTTAACAGCTTATAATTTCTTCATTATGAGAGAAAATAAACTTGAATTCAGTGATAAATTAAACCAATTTTACCTGTTACTGATGAAGTAATAGTTATTTGTTAAGCGAAGATGAAAGTAAACCAAAAAATGTTTTAGCTGTTTTGATAGTTAACATTCTCTCGAATTTCGTTTATTTTTCTTACTTCATTGTAAATGAAGTTTTAAAATCATCATCATTTTTAAATCATCATTTTAAAATCATTTTTTTCCTGAATTATTTTGATGCACCAAAAAATTAAGCAATATTATTACTATTGACATATGTCTATACACATTATCTACTATTGACAAACTGTTGTTTTAATTACATTTCAACATTTTAATAAGATAAAAAATAAGGATTTTTTTTGTAGATATTTGTTCTAACTTTTATTTCAATGGTTGAAAAGTGATTGCTAAAAATTACGCATGATTCCCTCATACGTAAATTTATTGAAACTTAATATGGAACTTTCGTTTAAAAATTCATTTTATTTCATTGTAACTAGATCTAATCTTAACAATACTATAGAAAACTTAAATAACATATTAAGATAAGAAATTAAGCTTGAAAAATTTAGCATGACGGCTTATACCAAAAAAGTAATAATTATGAGGAACTGAAATAAAATTCTCAGGCTGGAAACTGAAAGAATGAGTTTTCGAAATATATTTCACTGAGTAATGTTTTCCCAGATTTTATTGAACAATTTTTTTATGTCAGTATTAAATAAAGTTTTAAAAACATTTTATGTCATTTATCGAATTACTTTGATAGATGAGATAATATAGCTTTTAGCGCAATGTTGTCTCTTGATTAACTAAATTTTTTTAAAGATAAATAAAAATTAGTTGTAAAATAAATAAAAAAAACTTTTGGAATGTAAATTTATCTTACACTCTTTTTCGATGATTTAAGTAAAAAAAAATGTATGAATTTTTGGAAACAAAATATGAAAACTTCTTTAAAAATTTAATTAAAGGGGAAAAAATATCTTTATATTACGATCGAAAATTTCAAAATGATATTTATATTCAAAAATTCAATGAAGATAGTAGTTTATATTATAAAAGCCTTTTATTGCCTTCAGTATTAAGGAAAGGGAGTACTGAAGGCAATAAATAACAGAATTCTTAACCGAGTGTTAAAAGAACGTTTTATTCTCGAAATTTCTTTCAAAAGCCGTTTTTTTTTCCAATTTTTTTTAATTCAAAGAATGTTTTTATTTCAATATTATATAAAGATTTAAAACATTATCTAGTCTATTACCGAATTGCATCGACATCTATACCATATAAAAGTATCCTAAATGCATTCATATATTCAATATGCATGTCATATATTATTGTAGTATAGAAGAAATTGCATTCTAATATATATTACATTCTACGTATTATTAAAGTTTGCCAAAAAAATTAATTAAAATTTTAAAAGTATATCGGGGAAAATTAAACAAAATAAAATAAAATAAAGAAGTTTTTTTAATTGATATTAATGCCAGATTTTATTTTAATGGTTGGAAATCTAATATAAATTTTAAAAAAATTATTTTCTAAATTATATTATAAAATAAATATCAAAGATTTGGTGATGAAAAATATAACCCGAAAAGTCGATGAACGAAACGCTTCACACTAAAAAGTGTCAATACACTAGAACACTTCAACCGGTAGAAAATGCAACTCATTGTCGGAAAACCGCAAAGCAATTGCTCATTGTAGAACGGTGACAGATTTATTGCTCCAGTCCCCAGGAAGTAACTGCCCCTCAGCTTGGAAGAGTCCATGTGGTGCAAGACACACCGAGAAAGTCTGATGTTAAAGGGAGTGCCTCTTGAAAGGAGCTTGGATGTTAAAGAGTTAAAACTTTTAAGAAGCGTTCCGAAAGTTTGGCATACCTTTATGTGTTAAACTCCGTCAACAATTTTAAGAATTTCGAATAGTAAAACCTGCTATATAACCGAAGAAGCCTTTATGTTTCGAGATTTCTTTGAAAAATTAAATATTGTAAAAAGGATGCCTTATCAAAGGAATTTTGCCTTATCAAAGGAATCGAAATGCCTTATCAAAGGAATCGAAATAACAGAAAATAATTCAAGCACATTTCACCTTTTAAATAACAGAGAAAATATTTCGAAAATGATTAAAAGTAAAATGTCATCTCGATTAAAATGGGTGCAAAATATAGGCTGAAAACCAAATTTAAACAAATATTGGTCAAAATGTGTCAAATTTATTGTAACTGCATCAAAGTAATCTGCTTTAACTGCAATACACTTCTACTGAATGTTTTGTCTAATAATCAAAACATGTTGTTTTTTTTAAATTCTTTAAAGTGATTACAGGTTTTTAATAATCAAATTAATAAACACAAATGTTGAAAAATAATAGACAATTCTTGTCGTGAAATTAAGAGAAAAATGACGTGGTACCATATCAAGTATATGCGGAACTTCAGGAACCGCGTTCATTAAATATTGGTTTAAAAACAGAAAGATAATGGTTGCACTGTGAAAAAGTACATTATTGCAGGAAAAGTCTGTGATTTTTTAAAAATAAAGTTCTGGTCTGTTTTTGACAAATTTGCAAAAATGACACAAAATAATCAAATGATAATCATTATTGATTACCGGATAATAGGTAAGAATGGAAAATACCACGAAGATCAAAGTATTAATACCTTTATTTTTTAAAGAGATTTTGACTTCATTTTTTGGGTCTTGCTTCAGCTTTCATAGCTATTCATTTGACTAGTGAATTATTTTGGCATCAGAAATATATTATTACTGATTTATATTAATTACTGATTTATATTAATTATTATTTAATTTATTGTAAATAATTATTATTATGTTTATTATAATTTTTCAAATTTTGTGGATTTTTCAAAAATTGTTAATCGTAATAGAATTATCACAAATGAAATTTAATAAAATAAAATAAAAATTAACATAATATTTCTGTATATGTTCTGCCTACGTAGGAGAAACGTAGAACAAAAGGAAACACTCACATTGTCAAGTCCAAGACAAAAATTAAATATATAATTAAAAGGAAGTAAAAGCACATATAACATCTGGATTTTTTTAAAATTTAGTGAGATCTAAAATGTGGAGATTCGTAAAAATCTCCTCCGGCGATTATAATATTCTATCAAAACTATGTATACAAAAAAGTAAAAACTAATTAAAATTAGGGAAAAAATGAAATCTTAAACAACGCTTCTTAATTTTATATTAGAATTGTGAAATAATATGACATTTTTTTTTCTCAATAACGCCGTTAATAAACATAATCAGATATCAATGAGCAAAATTTCTTACTGTCGTATGAAAACCCCCATCCCATTGCCTGTAAAGTCTTATTGTCTGTAGTTCTGTCGTTCTGCAGCAAGCACATCGGTTGTATCAATTTATTCATCTCTATTGATGATGACACTCGAAAAAATGCTATATCATTTTCCAACTTCTTATAGTCATTAAACTGTGGATGCACCACCAATTCCAGGAACTGGATGCGAGTTTTTGGTCCTTTTCGATTAATGTTACCAATGATTCCATAAAAGGCTATAGCTGATTGAAATATTTATTGAAAGGTAGACAAGTTATATATATATAAGTTGGAGAAAACTAAAAGTTGCAGTTAAATTGCATACATAGTATAAAGCAATGCTATTTCAAATATATTAAATCATGGCAAGCATTGATTTTAACCATATCTTTCCACTCGAAATACAGAGATTTGACCTTCCAAACCTATACAGAGGTACTCTGATACATTGTAAAATGCAAGTCGTTGATATGATGATGTCTTATCCGCTTTACAACGAAAGGAGGGGGTGCAGTAGCTTGCGAGGGTATAGACCCCTAAGCCCCCTTAGGGTTGAAGTCTGATTTCTACTCATATGAAAATGGCACACATTTATCACATTCGCTTGCATAGCCTCTTTTTACAGGGGGGCACATTCTCACACCTCACAAATAGAACACAGATGAACAACCAAGCCCTGACGAGGATTCGAACCCGGGAAGCCCAGATCACGGGGAAGACTCGCTACCCCAAAAACAAGACGGCGGCAGTTGATGACATAAGGCTTTGAAATGAAATAACGATCTATCATTGTGCCATGTCACTTATAGTGTATTGTTCCATGCACAGAGTAGGAATTATGTCTGTCTTTCAGCACGTAAACAGAAAATTGGTCTGAACTATTAAAATGATATTTGGTAGAGGATTTCAGATCAAATTTGCCTATTTTCATGAATTTAGAAATGAAACCCATTCTAGAGAATGTTTTCTGTCTGGCTGTTCACGTACAAGGAAATTAGATAACTTCAAAACGTTAAGAGCTAGATAGACAAATTACAGTACAGCAATAAAATTGTAGATCCTGATGACATTTTGAATTAGATCTGTCAATAGTTGATATCTGTCTGTCATTTCGCTTCATGTAAATGCCCTAACTTATAAACGTAACTTATATTTCCCAACTGATTACAAACAATTGGGAAAAAAAGCGTAAAAATATATTCGCCCGATAGATTCGTAGAAATCCTAGATTCAAGATAAAAAATCTATATTTAGTAGCTATTATTCGCCTTCTTCAATCAAGACACTGCTAAGCCTTATCTAAAGTAAACAATCTTTGGTGGGAGGAGGAAATAAGAATTTTATTAAAAAGATTGCGATAAGTTTAAGGGAGATCCCCCTGGTTTCATATTGCAAGGGCTTGATTTTTAATAATAATTTGCTAATCATATTGACGTTTTAACAATTAACAAAGTCAGAATTTTTATAATGTTATATTTCAAGAAGAAAAGTTGATTATTAATTGGAGCAACACTTTATTAAAGGAGGACTAAAATTATACTGTAATTATTTACAGAATTGATGAAATGTAATGTAATGATCTCAAAAAAACTGTTTCATCCTGTTTAATCAACATCCTTATTAATCACCTCGAGAGCATCACTATTTATGGAGTGGATAAATTATCGAATACATAAACTTCCCTAGAGAGTATGCAGCAGTCTTTTATAGCACAGAATGCCTGATATCCTATATGCCGATATTGTACAACATTCACAATATGAAGCCACATATTGAAAATTTTGTAGAATATCTTGAGCTAATAGGATTAATTATGAAGCTGCTAAGACCAATTTTACAGCCTAACATATTCTCTTTTCGAAAAGGTTGACTCATGAGACTGTATTGACAACTAACCACAATAACTTCGTTACGGTCAAAGTGATAATACCACACAAGATTCAGGTAAATAGATAAAAACACATCTACTGTACTTGATGAATATGCACTTTTACTTTATTTATAGATATTCTGAGCCAGCATTCTGGCACAGAGATAACGCATCTTCCTTGTCTCAGTTTTGAGTCCCGGTTTGAGCATGATTGTTCTTCTATTACTATCTGTGAGGAGTATGAATGTGCTCCCTGTGAATGTAAAAAGGGGCTATGCAAGTGAATGTGATGAGTGTTTAGCTTAGTTATACTCTTGATCCTAGTAGGCGCTATTTCCAAAACAAGAGACGCTCATTAGGCTTAAAATCCTTAGAGATGTCAGCGCTTTTATCCATAGCAAGGGTCATTCTAGCAACAACATAGATATTTTGAAATCATATTGGTGAAGAAAATTTTTGAATGCATACTCTTTGACGAATATTAAGAATCTTTAAAATACTTACCGTACAATACAATGAGCTGCTGTCATTACAATAGTTGGAGAAATCAAGAACGAACTGCAGGTGAATGAGTCATTTAAGTACAAAGCAGCCTGCGGCATACAAATTAATTATACGTAAATGAATACAAACTATATCAATAAGTCATTTGAATGAAATTATTCATTTTCAAAAGCGTTTTATACAACAAAGAAAAGCTAAAACAATCTGTATTTTAAAAGATAATATACAAAGAATTTTGAGAGAGACCTATGTGTTGGGCTGATGGAGTGCCTAACCCCAGAAAGGGCTCATCTCCGATAACGTAAGTCTGCAGTAAGCCTATCAGTTGATCCCTTGCTGTGCTCAGCTGCGATACGCTTTGGGAATGACCTTAATGCCTGATGCCCTTGCTTAAGTAGAAGAAGGTGATTGTAGAAGGAGGTGAGGTGGTAGATTGACAATCCTTCTGATTGGTTGCTTAGCAGTGTGAAAATAATCATGATTGACGCCAATAAGTATATTAGTTTTTATATCATTTTATTTGGCACAAAATAACTTTAGATTTTCTCTTTATTTTTTATTCATAATAAATAGATATTCTTTGTGGATTTTATAATTTATTAAGTATGCCTAAAAGCCATTGAATACAACTTCTGTGAAGTTTTCTTAAAGGAGAATTTTGTATTTCAAGTAAGACAGGGAATGTTTCAAGCTTAAATAAATAAAGAAAAAAAAATTCTCCTTTTGTCATTTCCTGCTTTATCTCTGCAAAACGTATTAATGTTACGATGAAAGATGATATATCACATCAAATATTAAAATATTATTTATATATATTGTGTTTTTGTTTATGAATGATGGAAGATAAGAAAGAGTCCGGAAAGCCCCACATTTTATGTATGGTTCACTCCATCTATTCTACTTTTTGATTGCTTCAATAACCAATTAAAGACATGCATCAGCAGATTGAATAACGGCTGACAATAACTGAACTTGTGATAAAATTTTAACTGAAATTTATTTATTAGAATTTTTTTGAAACCTTAAACGCTCCTCTAAATAGTGCATTTTTGGTTTTGAAAAACAATTACTAAGAATTGAATCTAGTTGAAAATCAATTACTAAGAATTGAATCTAGTTGAAAAACAATTACTAAGAATTGAATCTAGTTGTAGGTTAGAAGCTGAATTAAGGAAAAGTACATATTTACTTCATGTGGGGTGTTTACAAAGAGACGGCACTGGGTTGAAATCTGAGTTCCGGATGTGATTTAGCATACTGATAGTTTACATTTAGAATGCTCATTCATGAAAATATTACATCGCAATGACTAATCAATTTCGAGAAATTGACCCTCAAACTTTTGATAGAGCTTATATATAGATAAGTTAAGTAGAGTCCCAATGGCATAGTTATGTAGGTACCCGTCTCGTATGTGGAATATCAGGGATTTGAACATGGCTCGGATTTTTTTCCTTTTTTAATAATTCTTATTTAAGGAAAAACTTACTAATACTTTTAATTGATATTATTTTAACCTTTTTAATCCAAAAATAAATATTTATAATTGAATTACCTATTGATAAAATTAAAATTTTAAAAGAGAAAGTTATAAATACATATGCATATGTATTTTTTTTTAAAAAAATATTTACATTTTATTATCGATTTACAGATAGTTTTAAATTATACGCTATTTATTTTTGGACAAGGATAAATGTTTATTATTTTAATACTTAAATTGTAATTTAATATGAAAAAATAGTAATATATATAACATAAATGGTGATAATTATTAATTATCAATACTCACTTCGTAAAAAAATTATTCATCATTCTAAATTATTATTTTCTGTTCTAAACTATTATTATTATTATTATAAAAATTATTCTATAAACATTTATTTCTGATTACATACAAGAACCAGAATGGCAACTATAGGAAAAACATTGGAAACAAAATATCTTGCACAACTGATAAATGATGATTGTTCACGAGGGAAAGGTTTCTTTAAGATATATGGGATACAAATTTGTATATACGAACTTACAAATTTCATTTACATTTAAAAATATCTCCCTTTCATCAGAAAGTTCGGCAGTATACCACGCATACTTTATCATCTGATTAAAAATTGGTGATGACAGATGATGGAATTTTTATTCTATCTTATTGGAAATGTATTTCTTTATCATGTTCGATTAAATAGGAAGAATTTTGTATACATTCAATACGCTTTGAACCATCTGCCTACACATTCAATAAAGTAACACCTGCTTTCGACTATTTCTTTTGATTAATGCAGTTGAGGTCGTTTGCTTACATATTTAATAAATATCAGCTGCTCCTTTCAATTGTTGATATAAATGCAGTTTCATTCAGTCAGAATTAATAATTTATTATAAGTAACATCTAATAATCTGAAAATTTATTGTTTGAAAATGATGCGAGCAACTTAAATTGTCTGTTGCCATTTTACGTTTTTAATTATTTTTTCCTTGATGATTTTAAATATTAAAACAATAAGCATTTATCCTTTCATAAAAATAAGTAGCACATTAATTAAAACTATCATTAAATAATTAAATTCAAATAATTTATTTTTTTAAAAAAATAAATCCATATGTATAATTTTTTTCTTTTAAAATTTTAGCTTTATTATTATACATTTCGATAATA
>JAOUZG010030345.1:4940640-4952227 GCA_026289955.1 Argiope argentata | reverse complement strand
TTTTTTTTTCAAAAGTGGTATCTTTTTTGCTACTATTTTACCGGAAAAGGTTAATTCATTGAAAATATTTAAAGAAATCACAATATTATCTAAATAATTAAATGTTTAGGATCCAACACTCTCAAAGTAATTTAAAATTATTCTCCTTTTTTCAATGATGAATTTTGATGAATAAATTAGTTGATTGCTTAAAAAAATGTGCATGGTACTATAACACTTTTAATATTATACTATAAACTTTTTGATACTATAAAACTTTGTATATACATATAATTATAAATCGAATTGTATGAATGTATAATTTTATATCCTACGACATATTCATATTATTTATACATAATTATTTGAAGTTCTGTTATTTTCTAAACCTGAAGGTGGATTGCTGTACAATATTGTACAATACTTTATGGTATTCAATAATGCTACATAATATAACAAATATTATTTTAAATCCTGCTACATAATATGTATATGAAGGAACTAGTGAATTAAACGTTACTATGGAACATATTTTTATCGCGACTTGTTACATAATTGTGTATGCAAGAGTGCTTTGTGCAAAATAATTAACAAGACAATCATTAAACATTTGAAAAATTTATATTATTAGTTAGTGTCTCTTTTTTATGGAGATGGAATTACATACTTTTTTCTCATTTATCAAGTTTTAAAATTAATAATAAACATGTTAATGAATTCTGAAATACTTTTTTTATGTTAAGGAATATTATGAATTCATTCATAAACTGCTTTATTTTGTATCCGGAAAAATATTTCTATTCCAATCTTTTTTTAAAATTGTTTTTCTTCGATAAATAATCTATGACGCAAGATGTAGATTATTTATAATTTTTAATTTTTTTGAATTTTTTATGAGTTATTTTCTGGAAGAAACAAATTTATTTTAAAAAATGACTAGAGACAGAAATAGAGAAAATAATTGTTTATTTTAGCAACAAAAAACATCCAAACCACCAAACGCACACAACATAAGCTGTACAGAACAAACGTTCAACAAAATAATCAAGCCCTCTAGGACACACAATTCCAGCTATTTGCTAAATAAATAAATTAATAAATAAACAAAAATCACAAGACGGACATATGAAGGCTTCTCTGGTCAGCTCGGACGTTATTTTGCAAAGGAATCATAATTCGAATTTCATATCGATGACGATATTTAACCCCACCATCTTCTGGTAGATTCTGTGGTTCTGTTCAGGAAGCAGAGGTCTGAGGAATCTGATCCCATCTTTTCAACGATCCAGTCAGTGTAGCTGCCAGTGAAAGTGTAGACAGCTGGAACTCGAGCAGCTGCACAACCGAGGTAGGATCCGAAAGATGCAACTCCAATAGCAATGGGCTTAGTTTCGTTCATGGCAACCAGAGGTCCGCCAGAATCACCCTGAAAAAGGAATTTCGAACATCAATAAGATGGCTTTTTTTTAAAAAATACATTACCTTTTTAGTGAATATTTGTTGCATAAACAATTGCAGTTACATATTCGAGGTCAGAAATAGTAAGTTTTCTTCAACTGCTGAAAAATCTAACGCTGAAAATAATGATTATCATAATGATGATCAGATGATTAGGTAATATGATCAAAAGGCAGCTGGAAAAAAAGATGCTCTATACACGGCTTCTGATATGTTTTTCTTTACATTTTCAGTATTCCTCATTATTGATTGTGGATAAGATCAAAATACTAAGCATGCAACGATCATTAGAATAATGTATTAGAAGAATATATGTCTTTATGAACATAACTTTATAACAAATTGTAGCTGAAAATTATTTTCTGAGAATTAATCAATCAGGAAACTCTCTATAGAGATAAAATGAACAACAAACACCAGTTATTGTTGATGTGGTTATGATGCAGAATACAAGTTCACAAAAAATATATTCTGTGTTAATCTTGATATTTTATTAAATATTAAAAATAAATAATTCTAAATAAACAATTAATTCTAAGTTTTTATTATTTCTTCATATTTCAAAGAAAGGAAAATTAAAGACAAAATAGTAAAAACGAGGGAGGTAGTAAATGATTGAAAGTATGTTCTTAACTTTTAATTTCTTAATTATTTTTTTTTATCTTTTTCCTACATTTACGTAATTAAAAAAAGGAAAGAAGTGAAGTCTAAAATTGATGTTTATGTAAGAAATTAAGAAAAATTTTGTTATACAAAGAATATAAATGTTTCTTGTTTTCACCATTTTAATTGGGAATGAGGTTGTTGTTTTTCTCATCGTAACAGTTTAAAAAAATATTATAAGTAGGAAAAAATCCTTTACATTTTGCAAAATCATTATAATATAACATTTATTTAAGCATATATTATTAAAATAAAATACCATGTTTTGAAATTAAGCATTATTAAAAGGATTTTTCAATAACAGAAAATATTCTTTAAAGCAGATTATATTTGATAAGTTGCACTAGTTAAATTAAATTAATATCCCATCTTAAAAGCACATAAAGAATATTTTAGGAACAATAAATTAATTTTCATTTGTGCTCAAATGATAAGAGTGATATGGGATAAACCCCTCAGATATATGGGAGATTATCAGTCCAATCACCCAAGATCTATTTATCTTGCAATGATTGTTATAGTACGTCAATCGAAGATTGTAAATATAAAGTTATTTTTTCATAGTTCAGCATGGATTTAAGTGGAACAATAAATTTGAAAAATTTCCTTTTCGAGATTTAAATTGATTACATTTATTTTAGTCTCTTTTATAATTAATTCATAGTTTGATGATACAGACATAAACAACTTTGACACATTTTTCTGATAGATTAATATCAAGGAATTATTGAATAATTAAGGATATATTAAATATTCAGATCAACTTTTAGAACAAATAATTTTTATATTTCAAAGCCGGTTTTGGTTTTAACTTTAAATTAAAGAAACAATCTTAGCATTTTAAATTATAATATATATTTCAAAAAATTAATTATTTCCCCCATTAAATTATAAATTAACGAACCAACAGAAGCAATAGTTATATATATTTTACTAAACATTATATAACAATTATGATTTATTAGATAAAATATTTAATTATTTAGATAAAAAATTATTTAGTTTTCATTTCATATTTGTTAGATTTCATCCAACTTTCCTTTATCTTATTCTCTTATGATTTCTTTAAATAATAGGAGTATTGGATTACATTTTTGGATTTGAAACTATTTTCTATTTATTGCAACAATTAACTGATAATAAAGCTAAATCATTTCTCAGTGATTGGATTTTTAATTCTTATTTTTGAGTAGTTGATAAATGTTATTTGCCTTTGTGATTTCAATTTTTAAGAGAATTAGAGTCAATGATTGTTTGCCTTAAATGACAGGTAATAATTATTGCTGTATAAAATCAATTTTATGAAGAACCCCTCTTAATTCTGCATTATTTGTCAAATCATTAAGAGTATTGGATGACAATGAAATATTTGACCCATGCATATCTACCCCTTAAACTTAAAAAACGACTAGAGGGATATTCTGTATAAACTTTCTTTATTGCAAAAACATTGCATATAAAAAATGTAAACTCATATCAAATGCAAAACATTCCAAAAAGCAGTAGAGGATGGAGGTCTTTGCCAGCAAGACCTATCAGGCCTATCCACGGGATCAACGTAATTCAACCTCGTCTTCTAGTCTGAGTTGGGATGACGCATATTTGTGATGCATCATTGCCTAACTGTTCATTGACCCAATCAATGTAGGAGGATACTCTAGTGTACACTGCTGGGACGTAGGGCTGGGCACACCCTCGTCGGGAAACGAAGGATGCTACGCCGATTGCTATGGGTTTGGTTTCGTTCATTGCTACCAAGGGTCCTCCAGAATCACCCTGTAAGACACAATTGGATGCTTGTATTGTGTTCTGAGGGCAAAAGGAGCTGACAGATTTCGTTTAGGCATTGCCTTGATTAAGAACACTTAATATGATTAAGAATTTAGAAAATTCCATTCTGGCAATTGCTTCTAAACAAAAAAAGTAAAATATCATAGTTTCATTGAAATATCTCAATATGCCAACAAAGACATTGGTGGTGTTCTGTGTAGTTCCAGATTATCTTGTATCAGGAGAAATGTTCTAGGTAAATAAGAGCTCTATTGAACTTTAAAATAAAAGGAATAAAATGATTTTGTGACAGAGGCTTTTAAAAACAAATGACGGTAAGTAATTGTCTTAAATTGTGTAATTGGCGACGTTGTCCCAAAAATTGCCTCTCCTTTGAGAAAACGATAATTATAAATGGCAAGATTGTAAATATTTAAATATAAGTTTGAAAGCTTGCTTATATCTATACAGTTTTAATGTAGGGATAATGAGTGTATCTACTGGCATCTTAGCATAGTGTTAGCGCGTCTTTGCCCTGATCTGGGTTCGAGTCTCGTTTCAGGCATGGTTGTTCTTCTGTGTTCTATCTATAAGGTGTATAAATGTGTCCTGTAGAATGGGGCTGTTCAAGCGAATGTGATGAGTGAGTAGCAAAAAAAGTCGTACTCTTGGGCCTAGTTGGCACCACTACAAAACAAAAAACTCTAAATAGGCTTAAATAGCTGAATACCTCAACGAGCTTGTCCATGGCAATTCCATAAGTAAGAACATTAACATGAGTGTATCTTTAACTGTTATTACTTCTACGCTTCTATTCTTTAATCAATTCGAAAATCCTTTAATAATAATGGTCATGTATGACAAGCCACATTAAATTTCAAATAAACACTTCCCAATGCTGTAAAAGGTTGCGCTCATTCAGAAATAAATTGTTGAAAATTTTTAAAATTATTCGTAAATGGCAAAAATAGATATTTCAAAATGTGTCAGAAACTTACAAAGCAGATTCCCTTGTTGCTTTCTCCTCCAGCGCAGACGTGTCTTCTGGTGACGGGGATTCCAAGAATGGCGTAGATGAAACCGCACATGGAATTGGTTGGGACATTTTCGGTGGCTGTCTGCAAGATTTTGGCTGATTCCCGACCTCCTAAATATGAAAAAAAAAAAAAAAAAAAAAAAAACATGAAAAAAATTGAGTCATTTCTTAGCTCGGAAATCAATAATATTTCAGTGCTTATTGACTAATAAATTTTATTTCAAATCTGTTAGCTTTCTTGTTTTAGAATTTAATAAATTAAAAAATTAATGAACTTAAATAAAGTCAAATATTTAAATATTAGTTGGTCAGAAGACCCTTTCACTTTAGAGGGATGTATTTGTTTCTCTAAACAGTAGTTATTGTGTGAATTTTTTTATTTGAAATTTATCATGCATTATCTAAAGAATAAGTCTTATTTAATGTCTTTTTACTTTTGTTTTGGACCAATATCGTCATGCATTCCCTTTAACTTTTAATGTATTTTTTCTCTTTGTTTCTTTGTACTGGTAACTTTCATAACAATTACTAATATTTACGAATGCTTAAATGAATGGCAATCAATAAACTCCAAGAACTACTGACAGAAAAGAAAATGCTTTGCAAATACAAAATAGAATATAAAAAGATTAAAATGAAATCTGCTATGCATATTTAAATGTATCATGTCAGAATTTAATTTCTTGAATGGCCAAGCACCACGTGCTCGTGCAAGTTAAATTATATTTTTATTCATTTTCATTGTTTCATTGAATCAGTAACTTTAGTATTAAAAACGATCCATAAAAACTTTGTCTCGCATTTATTGTTTAAAGAAATATCACATTTCCCATTTATTTCATTTCATATAACCACGTGCTTATAACGATACTTTTCTAGGTTTTATTTGCTGTAGTCATAAAATTATTTTTTTAAATCAAAGTTTTTTAGAAATAGGATGGCATCCCGTTATTGAAAGCTGATTTTTTTTAAAAAAATGCTCGTGCAAATAATATTTTTTTTTTATTTTTTGCCTACGCACCTTTTCACCTTTTTGCTGACGCGACAAACCTCATT
Organism: Argiope argentata; assembly: GCA_026289955.1. Classification (NCBI taxonomy): domain Eukaryota; kingdom Metazoa; phylum Arthropoda; class Arachnida; order Araneae; family Araneidae; genus Argiope; species Argiope argentata. The sequence goes on along the minus strand of JAOUZG010030345.1, from coordinate 4,946,265 downwards.
GCAAAGCAACATCATGTTCTGGCATGATAAAAGAATTTTTGAATAAAAATAAATAATTTCTAATAATCTTTGAAATGAGAATATTATGAAAAAGGCAGACTTCATTCCATTGGTATCTTCGCCAATCTAGCATTAAAACTGTAAATGCAATGTGTAAAATTGATTCCATAAATAATAATTATTTTTTCTCTCATCCAAAATGAACAAACATATTTGTGAATGGTTATGCACCAGAATGCTTTTAGAACTCTTTGATAAATTATCTTTGCAAATATTTTCTCATAATTGCATATAAGCTTTTAAGAAAATATGACTGTATTTCAAATTTAAAAGCTTACCAGTTTAGTCTCATTTAATATTACTAGATCAGTCTAATATAAAATGTAAAAGAAAGCCGTTTAGATGTCCTAGTCTCTCTGGAATCTTATGCATATGAATTTATTGGTATATATTTTTAAAAATTCTTTTATTATAAACAGCTATGTTACCTTTTTCAGAGACCCCCCATCCGATAACTTGTGCAGTCATGTCTTCGTACACGGAGTCCTTGGTTGGCAAGCAGATCGTCTGGATGGCGTCATTGAGGGCAACTGGTTCTTTCAGCTTCATGAGAGCAATGTCGTACTCGGTTCCAGAACCGTATTGGGCGTGGGCAATGATCTCGGAAAACAGGATTTCAGTGTCTGGTCCATCTCTGTTGATTGTTCCAATGTAGGCATTGTAGTGTTTTGGATCTTCCGGTTCTCGTCCACTAAAAAAATTCAATGACTTTTTATTTAAGGCAATTCTAATATTTCATTACTAATATAAATGAGATTATAAGCATGAAATTTATTAAAGTCGTACCTTAAAATTGAATTAAAAACTTTGACTCAGATGATATTTTCTTAGGGGAGAGCAAGGTGTCAGATATATTGATGTAAGATAGATCGTCGATTTAATTTTATTTAATCCTTGAAGACACAATGGATATACGATCATAAGCTTATTTATAAATGTTGGATTTAAATCAAAATTACTGTATTGATTTTTAAACTACTGTTGTGACATAAGTCCTTGCTTAGAGGGCGCTGCAGAACTGTCTGTGCGTTGCCTTGGCGGACTATATATGTAGAGCGGTGAGTGTGAGCGGGTAAAAAGAAAGTTTTCGTGAAAATAAACAGTTTTATTTTGAAGTTTGTATTTACTTGAATATTAAAACCACACCCTGGTTACACAGTTGTGGAAGTGCGTGATCCCACAACTAATTTCAGGTTACTAAGTTTATACAATATATAAATTCTATTTAAGTGTAAGAAATCCTGTAAACAGACAAAATACTAAGAAACGATTTATTTTTAAGAATACATTTATCATTGATTTATTCATACGTAATTAATAAGTGATTTAAATAAATTTTAATGAGATTTCATGATTCAAAATTTAATTTCCAGAAGAAAGGTTTTGAAACTCATCGATGGAACTAATTTGTTAAAAAATCCCGTAAAATAAATCAATGGTAATTCATGAAGTTCAAGTTCTGGTTATACTTAATCAAAACTATCTCTTAAGCTAAAAATGATTTGTAAATAAGTATATTAAAATTAATTATATTATATTATTAAAAAAATTGTATTTATTTTGTAGAAAATTAATTTTAACAATAAGCATGTATCTATTAAAAATTTTCAGTGCCACAGTAGGATGATAAATTCATCTTCGATTATAACAAATAAAAAATACAACATAATAATAGATAAATTCAAACTTACAATACAACACAGTGGGCAGCTGTCATGAGAACTTTGGGTGTGATCAGAAAAGAACTACAAACAAATCGTCCTTGGTAATGAAGTGCGACCTAAAAGAGGGTTGGTGAATATTTATAAGTAATATCTTAACATATTTTATTTTAAAGTTTTTGAATCGCAAAACTTTGAAGTTCTTTTGATAGATAATTTTGTTTCGAGAACCAGAACCGTTATTTTACATATTTCAATTATCTTAATTAACAAATTTTCATTCTTGACCTTTTGATGGAATTTTTACTCTATTTAATAAAATATTTGATACTTTAATTTCTATTTCAAGATGTTGAGTTAAATTCCATTTAAATCTAAAATATATTTGGTATTTTCGAAAAGAATTAAATCATGCCAGTCATAATTATTTAAGTTTAATTAAAACAAGATGGTTCTACCGTTAGAATTAACTCAGAGTATTTTAAATGATGTTTGATAGCTTACTTTTTTCTAATAGTCTCGGAATCTAACAGTTTGAAATTCCCATTTACTTTTTACAAATAATTTTTAATATCTTATCATTTTATTTTGAATGGAAGAAACTGTGCTGGTTTCTACTCCATTTTTTATTATATTCAAAACTAGTAGTAATTTTTTTAAATTTCTTCTTTTTCTTCTTTATATATTTTCTATTTTCATTTATTCTTTTTTCTTTTGATTTTTTCTTTTAATTTCTTCTTTTTTCATTTTGATTTTTTCTTTTAATGTTTTTAAAAATTTCTTTAATTATTATTTAATTTCTTCTTCTTTCTGTGAAGCTGTGGATTCAGTTTATATTTTCTAGTACTTTCATGACTCAAGTCACATTTATATTCCGTTCAAATATGTGAAAGTTTTATGCGAAACTTTAGCAAGCACTTTAATAGTTTTATTTCCTCAAACGTTTTCCTAGCAATTTATTTCATGATTATTATTATATTCTTACTCAGACACTTATTATGATTAAATAAACCAAATGAAAGATAAACATTAAAATGAAATCTGCTATGCATATTTCAGAGTGTCATGTCAGAACATCATTTCTTGCACGGCCAAGCACCGCGTGCTCGTGAAAGTTAAATTATATTTTTATTAATTTTAATTGTTTCATTGAATGAGTCGCTTTAGTACTGCAAACGATCCAAAAAACTTTGTCTCACATTTATTTAAAAAATATCGTATTTCCTATATATTTCCTTTTATATAATCACGTGCTCAAAAGTAAATTTTTTCTAGGTTTTGTTTGCTGTAGTACTTGACTTATTCTTTTTAAATCGGAGCTTTTGTAAATGCAAGGGCAGAACAATATTAAAAGCTGATTTTTTGAGATGCTCGTGCAAATAATAATTTTTTTTCTCCATTGGATTTTTGTTGACTCCAAAAACCTCACCCTCAAAACAACACCATGTTCTGACATGGTAATAAAATAAAAATGTTATCTTATGTATGGTATGGAGAACTAAGAAAAATAAGAGAGAAAAAATCCTATAAATTTCTAAATAAATGAATTGCAGTTTAGACAACGGAAATTTTTATTGAAGAGGATGTTTTAAGATTTCTTTTGATCATTATCTAAATCTTTCCTTAAAAGTCATAGGAGAAGAAAATTGGGGAAAAAATAAATACCATCCAGGGAAATTCTTTGTCTAACGCATCCCGTCCTCCAATTACTCTTGGTGAAAGCTCCTCATCAGGATCTATGAAAAAAAATATTCTTATCTTTAAATGAATGCAATATTTAGAGTAACTAAGATTATTGTAAATATTTCTTTCAGATGAGCGCAGAGTAAAAATTATTCTTTTTGCTATCTCATTTTGGGCACCATATCACATTTTAAGTTAATTACATTTCTCTGATGTTTCTTACATTATACTTGATTTTATTACTTATACTTAATTTTGAGTTTTGGTTTCAGTCTTCAGAAAAATAAAAACAATTTAATTTCAAAAGATAATTCGAAATTTTGTTCATTAGTGTTACTATTAACATTTCCTATTTTTTTATAATTTTAGGTCAGAAATAATTAATACATTCATGGATTTAAACTGTTAAATGTATAAAGAATTATTTCTAAATAGCGAAAATATTTAAAAATTGAAAAAAAAATATGTGTTTAAAGTATTTTGTAAAGAAATAATATTTTAATAAAGGGAGTTTTATTTGTTTTAGTTTACATTAGAAATCAGAGTTCTATCAAAGTAAAGGTAAATCCAAGATTACTTAAAATTTCTTTATTAAGTCGGCTTAGAAAACAATTATCTTCTTAGTAGTATCTTAAAACCATGCAAAATATTTAAAATTTAATTTATTCTTAGTTTTTAAACATTTTATTATGACAAGACAATAAAAATTAAATAATTTAATTGAAACCAATTAAACTGTCATAAAGTGAAATAGGATTTTGAAATAAATTCTCATTTATCAATACAGCCGTCATATATATGCATTAGATTATTAATTTTTGAACTTTAACTAGAAATTTGTTCAAAGAAAGTAATATAAGATTTTTAAATAACATTTTTTAACTTCTACCTGTAATCAATCGATCCATCTTGACAATGTCCTGAAAATAAAAGGAAGAAAAGGTTTAAAAAATGAGAGATAAATATTACATTTCACAACAATTGTTAAAATAAGTTTTTTATTTAATTATTGAAAGATAAGTCAAATATTACAAAGCTTTAATTTGATTAAAAATGAAATAAATTCGTAAGATTTTCAGATAGAAATAATTTACCCTTTATAAAGATATCAGTATTCTATGAATTAAAATTATTATTATTACAAATTATGTTATTAATATACTACCAAAACTTTGCATGTTATTCTCCAATTTAGCAAACAGAAACGTAAAAATACTAAGTTTTGATCGACATTATTAGTCAAAGTATCTTAAGAGAAAAAACAAACAATGTAACCGAATCTAATGATTAATAAAAAGAGCAGAAGTGGCGATGATAAATAATTGAAGTATGGATGTACTTACATTGAAGGTTCTTGATTGAACCAAGCCAACGAGAGCTGCTAGAAACAATGCTGCTTGACTGAATGCCATTTTGGAAGTGGATACTCTTTGCTACCAAAAGCTACTATTTATACTGGATTTGTAAGGGCACCCCGCTGTAAGATAAAATATAGTCTTACCTTCGAATTATTTGAATTAATTGGTCATTGACATTACGAGGTCTTGGAATAAGATGTTATTATTTCGCTTCGAGGTGACAACAGGATAGGGGTGCCTCCATACTTCGAGGACTAATTTTTGACATTTACATTAGGAAGAGAATAATAATTTCCCCCTCTGATAAGACCCTGTTCTAGTGCGTGACTGCGACAATTGCTGTTCTGGATACTCAGTTTAGAGTGGTAAGATATGAAATTTGGCAACTTTTTCATCGATGGATGTTGTTTATTTTGTAGTTAGTGGCAATGGTTTCTAGTTGGTTGGTTTTGAAAAAAGGTGATTTTTCTAACTTTGCTTTCATATAATGATAAGTGGAATTTGATAAGTATAGATTATTTTTAATGTGAAGAAAGTTTATTATTTAATTAATATAATTGTTCCAGTAATAACATTATCTATAACATTTTAATATAATAACAGCTTCATAGTATTTGTATTGTATAGATTGGCCTTACCTTAATTATAAAATAATGCTATATATTGCTCTTAACATATAATTTGGAATTTACTTGGTAATAAAGTGTGCTTGATTTTTTTAATCTTATTATAGTTTAAAGCAATGATTTCTAGCTGTTAGAATTTCAAAGTTCCGAAAGGAAATTTTCTAGACTCTACTTTTAAGTAATGATTTTAAATAATTGATAAATAAAATTGAATAATCAAAATAAGTTATAGAAATA
>JAOUZG010030345.1:4878651-4904756 GCA_026289955.1 Argiope argentata | reverse complement strand
GTTCTATTAATTTGCATTTCTTATTAGTTTTTGTTTCTTACGTATAGATTGCAACTGTCTCATCTGTCTCGTAAATGGTAAATTCTGCTCAATGTGTTTCAAAATTTTATTACATGTGATTAACTTAATGTACCAGTTTCAGTAAAAAATAATTTCATAAAAATTTCAGTCAGTGGAAAAAGCATTATAGAACTATTGGGAATGTTCAAAGTTGAAATGAAGTCGAAGTTAAAAGTTAAAGAATGGATGAAATGAATAATGATATTTTTTCTACAAGTGAGATTAAGATATTTAGAAAAATTATTTCAAAATCCTTAATTGCAATTGACAGTTAGAAATTAAACTACATTCATTTTTAAACTAATGTTGTAGCTTAGTAAATATACATTAAACGAAATTTTCAATTTTTCTAATGCAATTAAAGACATTCGATTCTCTTTGAAACTTAGGTAAAATGTTTCGTTTTGAATTGAAATTACTAAATAAGGCAAACACGGCATACTTCAATTACAAGTGATGCGAAACTACCATAAGTTTAGATAGTTTATTTCAATTTTTTTTAATAAGTAGATTGTAATCTTATTTAAAATCAAACAACAATTCCAATTCCCAACTTTTTATTTGATCGAGGTTCAACCAATCCAGCAAAGAGTCAAAACGGAACAGTTCTATTCTTTCAATAGTCGATCCCACAGGAATCGACTATTGAAGAAGGCTACAATAAATATAATCGCTGAAGCCAAATTAACGCATGGCTGAAACATTTTAACTTTTTATCGTTTTTTATTTATTCTGGAATTCTGGCATAATATAAAGAGGAAATAATTTTTTAAATCTCACATAACAAGTTATAGATATTATAATATAATAGTAATAGCATATTATAATAGTAAATAAGTGAGGGGGGATTCTTAGTATCATTAAAACATATTTTTCGTTTTATTTAATCCATTGTTTTTTAAGCATTTAAAATAGACGGGAGTAAGCAAGATTTCTTTCTTGTCAAGTGAGTCTGACGGATTTGTTTTTCTTGCTGCGTCGAGTGAGTCTGACGGCTTTTGCGGCGGGTAGATGACAAAACGGCAGCTGCATGAGGATGCATTGTCAGGGTCACCAATGAGGTAAGTTGAAGGTCAAGATTAGAACCCGCCATGCTAAGGCCAGTAGCCGAATAACCTAATCACAATACTAAAAGCATACTTCGGTGTCGTCTCTGTTACTTGATTTATGAAGATGGAGCCACATAGTCCCCCTTTGGCAATGCTGTAAATTTCTGTTGAGTATATCGAAATTATACATTATTTTTTTGAGAATAGAATTTGGTATGGAATCAAGATCCCCTTGAATGGTTTTTTTTGTAGATCAAGTGTTATTTGTTTGTTTATTCACTGGTGGAATAAATTCGTTTCGCTTCAATAAATTACTTTTACTTCATAGTAAATATGTTTTCTATTAAGAGCTTGGATAATTGAGTGTTACAGAATGTGAGCCAATGTTTTTCTATTCTTCATACCTCTGAAAGTTCAGTTTTCTTTACACTGAATATTCTATACGGACAATTTGGTGTGCTGATTTACGCTTGCGCCACTCAAAGGTAATTGTTTTTTTTACAGAAAGTCCTGCAGTTAAGAATTCCATATGTTTTTCAAATATTTAAATATGTATAAATTTCAAAACTCAAATACATTCTGTATATTTATTCGATAAAAATATATCCCGATTAAGAACGGCATATCGTCATCTATTTAGATTAAATATTTAATTTAATCTAATAGTTTAATTTAATTTAATCTAAAATTAATTATAAGATTTAAAATATTTTTTATTACTAATAGCATTTGCGTTTACTACTAATGACACTTGCCCTGGGTAAGCACGCCGACTGTTGTCAATGATTGGGCTTTGAAGGATACGTTGACTAAAATAGTCAGTTTTTTGCCAACTGTTTGAAAGATTGTATCGGAGGTGGTGGTCAGTATTTGACCACTTTGGGGTCCATTATCTCGAAGAGAATACCAGCTTGACAGATTCGGCCAATGTAAGGATCGACATTGCTACAGTTCACATTCGGCCACAACAGATCTGCCATGTTCAGTGGTGGCTGAGTGGTTGGGTTTACCCGAGAAAAAGGTGGTCAAAGATTTCAACTCAAATGAGCGTCTCTTGTTTTCTTGAAGAAGCACTGAGAGTACAGCTTATCTACCCACTCATCCATTTCGCTTGCATAGCCCGTTTTTACAAAGGGGCTCATTGACACATGTCACTGGTAGTACACGGAAGATAACCCAAGGCCTAAGAAGAACAACTCGGGACTCCGAGTATTTAAAACAGATGCCCTTGACTATTTAAGACAGTTGGTTCTGAAAGTCATTAATGGCATTCCGAGAGATGCCATTTTGCTTTACACAGATAGCAGTAAAGATGAATTGAATAACACTGGTAGTAATATCTTTATCGAAAGTTTTTCAGTCCAGCTTTCTAGACTCAACCCTAAAAACTTTTCGGTATTCAGAAGTGAATTAATCGCCATACATGAAGGGTTGAAGATCACCCTCCACTACACTATCTGTGGCGACATTTGAATCCTTGCTGATATTCAGAGTACAGTTCAATACCAACTAGACTGGAGAAGAGTGTGCGACTTTATAGGCATACAGATAATCACCCATCTTAAAAATCTAGCCAAGGGAAGAATAGCCCCCCCCCCCTTCAGTGGATTCTCTCCCATGGTAACATGTAAGGCAACGAAACTGCAGATATCTTGGCTAAAAGAAGTTGTTCCGAGTTGCCCAACAGGGACTATAAACTAACTTATAAAGAACTTTTCTATATATAGAAAAAAGAAGAAGATCAAGTCTGACTCAACCCTTCCACCAATTCCTGGTTCAGCAGGAAGACCCCGGGGGCGTGTTAGAATTCGGAGGGGTGACAGGCATAATCAACGGCCGCTTCAAGATTCATAAGTGGACCATCTGAAAAACATGACATTAGACTCTAGACGAAAGATCTCATTGTGGAGGAAACGCAACCTGAAGCCGGCAGGCATCCCCCGATCACATCCTGGTTTGTTAGGGGTTCTCTCTGGTGGATGTCAGGGCAGGCCCACTACTGGTGCTTGACTTCGTTAGGGTTCGTGGCCTCATAGAAGAACTCTGAGGGAATGGAAACAACAACAACAACATTTCTTGATGTGTATTTTACTGTATTTTTAAAAATTTTGACTGTTGTTGCATGAATATTCGTACTTATTTAATGCAACTATTTTTTGCTTAGTCAGTTTTTTCCATGTATTTTACATCCCTTTTTAAAAATGAAAATTCACTCGATATTTCTTTTAAAATTAACTGATAAAATTTTGAATAAACTACGCAAGATTGGAAAAAATGTGGCAATACAATTGAAAATCAAAATAAATATAGGTTTATTTGTATACGAATATGATTTTGAAGGTTTAGTTTAGTAATGGACCATTCGTTCGATAGTTTCGAGTTATTTAAAAATTTGATAATTAATTTCCATTTATGCTTTCGGATTAATTTTTTTATAAAATGAAAAGATAGGATGTTTTTAATCCATAAGCAATATAAATGCTATTTTCTTCTACCTGAAAAAAAGAAAGCACATTTTACTAATTATTTTTTTAACATATTCGTTACTAATCAAATTCAATCTTCACTTGGATTTTATCAAAATAATAGTAGAGTATAATTGTAATTATAAAAGAATTATAAATATAATTATTAATGAGTGGAAAATAATTATTTTTGTTCCAATCTTTTTCAATTGTAATATTTTAGTGGTTCTATTGAAGGACCAGTAGAAAACAATGAATAAAAATAACATACCATAACGGAGCGTTACAAAAACTTCTGATTTCCTTTTATCTTTAAAATTACAAATTCGGTATAGCTTCAAAGTGCCAAAATATTTTATAAACTTCATTCCAATTAAAATAGAAGATTTATTTCTTCATACACTTGATTTTTTTAAGGAATAAAGTGAAATTTATTTAATTCATTTAAATGAATCCCTTATAATTTTTATTACTCTGTCTCAAAAAATATACTAACAATTGCTACTGATAAGACCTAATTTGAGTTATTTGTTATTTATTAATAAATATTTTGTATAGATCATTTTTAATTCAAAAGTGACCCAGAATATTAAAAATGAACTAATCAAAACTTTACTATTACGTTATTCTATTTACATGAACATTGCACTGCTTAAATTCCTTTTTCTCGTGTAATGCTAACATGTATAAATGTTTGGAATAAAATATTGTAATCCTGAAGAAATAATGATAAAAAATTTAGAAAAATAGTTATCGAGTATCTTAAAATTCTTTCACAAAATTTAGGAATACAATTTAAATTAGGAGTCAAATTAAATTAAATTTATCTAAAATATTAAGAAAGATTAATTATAATTATAAAGCTTCCTTTTAATTTTTTTAATAAGAAATTTGAAAATATGACTGACAAAGACGTTATTCTTTCACTCAGGTAATTTATCTACACATTTTCACCTTTAAAGCATTTATTCAATTTGTTTCAAATTCTTAAACATTCATGATCGTTATAAACTCATTTTCTGAAAGGTTAGTTTTAAAATATTATACATGGATTTTATCAGATAAGTTTTAGTTATGCTTCTTAATTTTATAATCAACAAATCCATTTATGTATATTTATGTTGCTAGTAGCACCGTCTAATAATGGATTTAAGGAGAATTAAAGAAAAATAATTTTTTTTCTTAAAACTAATTTAATAATTCAAGTCATTAATATTTTTAAATATAAATTTATATTTAAATTTGCTTTTTATTGAAGCATTAATATTTATGAATCATGAAAATATCACTTAACAGACTTTAATTTGCAGAGAAAGAACACTAATAAAATCTCTGAGAAGCTACTTAAAATTCCGTATTAACATTTTATCAATTTAACGAATCTCAAAAGAAAAATATTTTTCAAATTCTTAATTTTTATAAATATTAATCGTCAATATTAATCAATATCGTCAAATATTAATCGTAATTTAAAAAAAAAATATCATAGTAATAAAAACTGCAATATATCAGAAATAAGTTTCTTAGTATTGTATAATATATAAGATAAAAGCTACCAAGCGTTAAAATAATTAAAACATTGCTGTAAGTATAGCTGAAATTTTAAGTTTTCCATAAAGCATCTCCTTGTAATTTAAGAAATGGTTGAAGAATTGTTTATGTTATATATAAAGTAATTTTAATTATTTTCTGTTATTGCTTTAACGAAGGAAGTGCATCCATTTTTCAGAATTAAAAAATGTTAATGAAAAGTTTGTGGTGCCATCTATGATCAGAACTGTGAAATAAATGCACTAAGCTATAATGTTGAGTTAAACAGGTAGCGTCATCTGGCGATAAGAATATATTTTTGATTCACCCGAGTTGAAAACTGTGTTATGCCTTAACAGTGATAATTGTATTTAAAAACATACTACATTTTTCAGTAGATTTCTTTCTATCTTGTTAGAAAATGCTATATATATATATAATTTCTTTTTTTGAAATCGCATTAAGAATAAAAGTTTTTGCTACTGCGTTTAAATATTTTAGCTCATAATGTATAAATTAAATTTCATTCTCGCTTGATTTTTTTATAATTTATAAATAGATTTTGAATAATATACAAATAAATAAATGCTGTTAATGTTTATATCCGTAATTTACACTTATGCTAAAAAAATTTTGCTTTGGCAGAAAACATATAACGTGATTTTTGTTTTAATTTGGTCTTTTGGAAATCCAAATTGTGTTATTGTATTTGCATCGGTATCAAGTATTCACAGATAAGAGAGAAGGGAATTTAAAACATTGTTTTTTTTTTATGTTTAAATAAAGAACATTTCAAAAAGGTTTTTTAACCGAAGTATTAATGAATTTATCCCAATTTTCAGGTGTAGTTTTTAAAAAATTAGTTAGAACGAAAGGAAATTTAAAAATCTTTTATCTTGTTTTGTTTTAAAAACTTTACAGTATATTTTAAAATAGCAATATATACCAGTAAGTTATTTATAAGTATGCACATATTTATATATGCTATTATGTACTTTTACATTTCTAAAAAATTCCAAAGTGAATAAAAATTTTTTAAAAAACGTTTTTGTATAATTTTGAATGACTGTTTATTATTATTACTTAATTACTATAGAAAAATTGTCTTTAGTTCGAAGTTTTTTTTTTACGGTATTTTGTCTTATTGATCATTCATGGAGTTCTAATTATTCTTGTACGTATTCATACATTGGATATGTTAAGAATTAAATTCCTTTCAAAGTATATTATTTTGTATTTAAAAACAATTTAAACACTTTTATTCCACATTTTAATATTTTTCATAGCAGTTCGACTTTTTTTTTTGGAAAATTCAATATTTAACATTTGGAGATTTTGAATGTTGGCAAATTCCACATCAGGAGATTTTAGAAAAATGAAAGTTTATAAGTGCTTACCTGTTTGTACAGCAAGACGTTGAATTATTCTTTTATAATTTTCTTAAATAACCTAAGTAGCAATTGATTTAAAAAAAATAATTTCATATTACTTGTGAATGCATTAAATTTGACTTTTAAGTAACTTGAAGGCAAATTGTGACATATCATTTAATTTTGGCCTTTGAAAACATATAATCAGGTGATAATTTGATCTGAAGCTATATCTCCTTCAGTTATATCTTTTAGCATCACTATAAGCCCAGAAAGATAACTGATTTATAAGATACGAATTCTCATAAACACTACAAAATTATGTGAAAAAGTAATAAAAATAATGAAATTTTTTTGATGCTTTATATAACGTTACTGAATTTATTCACAAAATTTTATTTCAAAATATTTTTATTTTCTTCGTATCTTGCAGATGGCGTTATGCATGGTCTGGCAATGATCTCGGGAAAAAATTTCCTTTTAAATAATTTGCTTTCAAAATTTTACTTAGATTTATGGAAAGATTAAGTGAATCAAACACCTTGAGGTAATTTGAAGAATCTTAAGCAAAAAATTATAGCTGCTATTCAATTTGCACTTCAAACTTTTGCTAATGCATAACTTGAAGTTTATTTCGTTTGCACACAACAATAAAATAACTTTAATTACTTAAATTAAAATTTCAAAATTAATTCACTTCAATGTGAGGCCAATTAAAAGACCTAAAATTGAAGTGTATTAATTTTGAAATTTTAATGTAAGCAATTAAAGTTATTTTATCTTTAACTACTTATAATTTTTGTCTTTCATAATTTGTTATCTGTCCAAGATTTCTTAGACATTTTGCATGATTAATTTATTATGTTACCTATACGCTTAATCCTGTGCAACAGCCACTAAATAAAAAAAGACTATTTTGAACAGAAAACAAAGACAGCCATTTAGTTTAAAATTCTTTTGTAGATATAACAGCATCAATATGTTTGGTTTCTAACCACATGATAAGAAGAAAAAAATGTAACACCTACTACTTGATCCAATGAAACAATTGAGAAATTTGTGAATGTAGTGATAGAACAGAGTAAGGATTAACTTATTTCTTATTTACAAAAGTTTTCAGAATATGCTAATAAAATTGAACTATTATTTCAAAACAATTCGGCTGTCAAATTTTGTCAAATTTTGCAAAATCATTATTAATAAATTACTAGAAAAATTTGTAGAATTTTAATAACTTTTCATTGAAAATACATGAATTTAATTTTCATAAAACATTAACAGACCTGAGTCTTCCTGCTTAGTTTAGTATATTAAATTATCGATTATTTTACTTTTAAAATGTGAGATATCGGTTGATTAATTAAACTGCTTATTTTTAATTTACGCCTAACGGAAATTGTAATTGTAGCACTAATTAAATACATTATAAACATCTACATTGATATATATAATTGGGACTTCAAGATTAATAACCACAAATTCAACCATCCACAATAATTGGTCTAATTCCAATATACACAATAATAGGTCTAATTCCAATATCCACATTAATAGATACAAAACAAAAATCCACATTAATAGATAAAATACAAAAACTCTTATTCGTAGATAAAATACAAACGTCCATTAATAGATTTATTATAAAACTCCACATTATTAGATATAACACAAACATCCACATTATTAGATATAACACAAACATCCACATTAATAGATATAAAACGAATATCCACATTCATAGATAAAATAACATCTACATTAATAAATATAATTCAAATATCCACAATAATGGATACAATACAAAAATCATCATTAATAGATATTATACAAAAATCTACATTAATTGTTATACAAACAAACCATATTAATAGCTATAAAACCAAAATCCATATTCCTAGATAAAATACAAATATCCACATTATTAGATATAACACAAACATCCACATTAATGGATATAAAACGAAAATCCACATTCATAGATATAATAACATTCACATTAATAGATATAATTGAAACATCCACAATAATGGATACAATACAAAAATCCACAATAATAGATATAATATAAAAATCCACATTAATTGATATAACACAAACAACCACATTAATAGATATAATACAAAAAGTCACATTCGTAGATAAAATACAAACATTCACATTAATAGATATAATATAAAAATATACATTAATAGACATAATACAAAAATCCAAATTAATGTGAATAATACAAACATCCTATTTTCATAGCCTTATCAAATATTGGAAATGGCTCTTCATGTGAAAAGAAATTCAAATTCTCAAATCAGATTTAAACCTTTTCTGGGGAAAAAAATTCCTTCCAGGAAATAAGCATGACATAAAGATTGTTTTCAATCTTATGGCCAACGCTGGAACAACATCAAAAAACAAAATGCTTCAGTTTGCATTTTTATAAGTCTGTGGGAGGATTTTGGTCTACAGAAAGGATCTGATAGTTCTTGGAAGCAAACCCTCGCGGGATTAGGATTTCCGGGAACATGGTCTCTCATGACGTCACTACTGGATGATTTCTTTGAATGAAGAGACGCCCGAGAGCTGTAGATTTGCATAAATAGGCAACGTATGTGGTTATACGTTTTGAATTTGACTGCTTTCGTATATTTCAGCAAGTTCTTAGAAAACTATTTGGAAAGAAGGATAAGTATTGCAGACGGATATTTTCGCTATTTTCCCTGTATTTTGCAATTGATATAATATGTTGCCAAATATAAAAAAAAAGGAATTCAAATCGGTTGTTTTAAATACATTAACATGGACTATATTTCTTATAAATATAAATAGGTCTTGTAGTTCTTCCTAGAATTATTCTATGACAAATCATACGGACATAAGTTTTTCCATTTTCTTCATCTGAAGACAGATACATAAATATTTTACACATTTATTTTTAATATTTTATTACATTATATACCTTTATTTTGCATCTAAAAATCAAAGCTATTATATTTATATTATTGTATAAATATTTCAGTTATTTAAAAAATGTTTATTAATTTATTTTTACAGGCTTTCGTATTTATTAGTTTCAAGAACTTTCAGTCTCTGAAAGTGCTCATAAAAATTACTGCTACATAAGTACATTAAGTAAAATGATTATTTAAATATTTTAAATGATATAATTATAATTTTGAATGATGTTTTATTTCAGAAAATTGAATATTTATGTGCATAGGGAGGAAATTCAGTTTTAGGAATAAAACTTCATGCGAATTGATCCGATGTAGTTTATATTCATTGATATCAAATAACCTGGCATTTGTATGGCCGTGGAAAGTGTAGGATATAACCATTTCCGGTGTAGTTCTTCGTTGGAGTTTTGGAACGCCCTGAAAAAGTATGGTTCCAATGGTGATATTGAAATTAAAATCAAAAGAAAAAGAAAAATTAATGCTGATGTCGTTGATTTTTCAGGTGGTGTTTTGATGAATATCATTCCTAATTATTTATAATATTTGCTTGCTTTATTTTGAGTCACAAAGAATGATGGTATATAAAAATTTTAGAGTCTCTGTTGTGATTAGTTAAGAACTTTTTATGTTCTGATTTGGTCTTTTTCTTTGTCGTTTATTTTCGATCTAGCGATCAAACGTTAATATCGTTTTCTGGTCCAAATTCGATTTGGCTGACCATAGTCAACATTAATCTTTCAAAAGTAATTTTTATGTCGTCAAAAGTGGCATGAAAATATAATCAGC
This sequence comes from Argiope argentata, assembly GCA_026289955.1. Taxonomy (NCBI): domain Eukaryota; kingdom Metazoa; phylum Arthropoda; class Arachnida; order Araneae; family Araneidae; genus Argiope; species Argiope argentata. Next base: position 4,894,548 of record JAOUZG010030345.1, on the reverse strand, counting down.
ATTCAAATAACATATGTAGAAACGGAAATTGCTTTTTAAATCCTTGTTTTGTTGCTGTTAATGGCACTTGTCTCTGGATAGGCTCGCTAACGACAGTCAGCAATTTTAAGCCGAATGAGTGTCTCTTGTTTGAAGAGCGCCAACTAGGGCCAAGAGTATGACTTGGCTACTCACTTATCACATTTGCTTGCACAGCCCGTTTTTACAGGGAGGCACAGTCACACATCTCACAGATAGCACACAGAATCGTGAGAAAGACGCGCTACCACTGTGCCAAAACGCCGGCATTCATGTTTTGTATTACTTATAATATATTTAACTTGTTTCACGGCAGATTCACATATAATTTTTCATTGGCCAACATAGTGAATATCATTGACAATTGCCTTTATTTTTAGCCTAAACAGTATTAAATGCAATAGAAATAAACACGGATATAGGGATTGTCTAGTATTCTGCAATATTTCAGGTTTGTGGTGGCGTGGAAGGGAATATTCAGGTCAAAATGTTTTGAAGGAATCTATGTTCAAATTTAGAATCTTTCAAGGGTCTGTCCTATATGTGAGTTTGCTACTGGTTAAATTTGAAGCTGAAAAATAATCTTCCTCTTCTGTTGTGAAGTGGAATTTGAAATATATTTTTATATTAATGAAATAGATATACATATTATGATGTTGTTACTTATGGTACTTGCCTATGGACAATCCCCCCGTTGATACAGCAGCAGATTTAAGCCGAAAGGAGCGTCTCTTGTTTCTGAAGTAGCTCCAACTAGGGTTCATTTGCTTGCTTTTTGACAGGGTGGCACAGTCATTTACCACAGAAATAGGGCACAGAAGATAATCCATGCCCAAACCGGGACTCCCAGAACACGAGGAAGACGCGCTACCTCTGTACCAGAACGCCGGCATATATGTTATACAAATATTGATGTAGCAATCTTGTTATAGTTCAAAATTGCAGAACATGTTCAAAAAAATAATTGTGCTAATTTAAAGCGAGAAGTTAACGTGACCAAGCTAATCCATATGAAATATTTCGCTGGTTATTATATTCTCTTATTCTAAAATATTTCTCTTAGTTAAAGATTATGCTACCTCTATAAAAGATAATGAAGTCAAAAAGTGCATTTTTGCATTAAAACTCTATTTTTAATAGTAAAGTTTTAATTATCAATTTTGTTCGAGTGAAAGCTATAAATCTATTGAAAAAAAATTACCACATCTAGATGAATAATATGGTAACGTGCGATAACAATAACATGGATTCCAAAGTCTCACTACTTAATTTTTGTAGCATAGTAACAGCAAAATGTAAGCTAATGCTGTAAGAACTTTTTTGAACTAATGCGTTAAAAATTATTTTACAGCTTCAATTAATTCAACCTTTTGCTTAACTAATTAATACGGCTTCAAAATATTATAATAAAGGCTTAGAAAGTTTTTTTTAATTCATGCATTAAAATTTGCAAGTTTTTCTTTTATGCGAAAATGAAAAGCTGTTAAATTCTTCCATTAGTGAACCACGCGCGTTTGTTAATACTTCTTTACGCATAACATTTGATTCCATTGATTGAAGTTTCAATACAAAAGTTCAAGTCACCTAAAAACATTCGAAGATTTGCTGTAAAAAGAAGAATGTGGCTGAAATATTTTACTGGTCACCATGCCTTGTGTATCGGAAAAGTAATTGAATGATAATATATTTTGTTTTATGAGAAACGTCCAGTCTGTAGAATTCACGTCAAAATCGTAGTTTAATCAAATATTATTCTGTGCTCTTATAACTAGGCAGAAGTTGTTCAAATCCTTTAAATTTTATGTTAATCAAAACATGACATCGCCATTTTATCATTATGAATGTGCAATAATTAATTTTAATTAGATCAAAATGCTCAAGAAAGTGTATAAAAAAATTGATTTGTGATTTAAACCATCTTTTTTTGCAGATGTTCTCATCAGTTAATTAAACTAGATAAAACGATTACTCTTTAAACAAGACCTGATAAAAAGTATATTAAATTATTTATTATAATATTGAAATTTAAGAATTATGTTTATGAAAAAAGAATTCAAAAGCGGAAAAGGGAAACTTTCTAGAATATTATAGAATATTTTCTGTCTGATACGATCACATTTAATTTGTAACATTTTTATTGGATTTTAATGCAACAAAAAATATTAATTTTATGCTAAATTAAAAATATTACAATATGTTCAAAATAAACTTTGTTTGAATTTCTATCATATTTGGATATGCAATGAATTTTCTTAAAAGAGTAATATTTTATTGAATAGACAAGTAATTTCATAACTTACAATGTTAGCTTAGAAAATAGAAGATAAATTATTTTAAAAAATTTTTTTAAATTCAAACTTATTAAATTAAGACATGCCAAATATATTAGAAAAAGTAAGATGAGAAAAATAAAATGTCGAATTCGCATTACTGTTTACATTGCTCTGCATTAGAATTATTATTAACCCGGCAGGACGGGCGCGGGGGGTTTCGACACCCCACGCCCAAAAATATTCATCTGCTGTCTGTCTCTATAAACCGAAGTGGTCTGGTTCATCAGTACCTGCCTCTAAAGTCACTTTCCATTCATAGAGTCTGAAAACGATGAATTCAGACTCCATTTTCGTCATATAGAAGAATTTTGGTGTGTGCAGACACCCCGTGCGCGCGCTCGTGTTAGTATTTTTCAATGCGAAATCATGGCTTGTTCCAGTCGTCCTGTTCGGTCTTTTCTTTGTTTCACGTATAAAACAAGAAATAAACAGACTTCAGGAGATGTCAGAGGAAATTTCGTCAGATGAAAAGAATATCGAAGAAGAATTAAACGATTCAAATAATGATGGCATATTCAGTGATCAACAGTCTGGATTAGAAGAAGAATGCGATTCTTTAGAGGAAGTTTGCGACCACACTTTATCGGAAAAGGTATAAAGAAAGCTGAGTCACGGAAGATGCTATTTGTGTCCAAGAAACACGGATATTAAATCGAAAACCATCTGTGTCAGGTGCGACAAAAATATATGTCGAGGACACTCAGAAATTGAAGTTGTGTGTAATAACTATAAAAATCTTAAGTTTCAGATCCATGTACACCTAAATTATTAAGAAAATTGATTATTATCAGTATTTAAATTTACAATAATGTATAATTTTTATTATAATAAAAATTGTAAAGAAAAATCAATAAGTGCTAAAGGGGAAAATTTCCGTTTTTCGAACTGAGACAAAAACGGTAAGAGCTTTTAATTTATTCATTAATAATTTTGAAAATTACGATAATTTAACGTATTAGTTATCCGTTTTCTCGCAAAAAAGTGTAATTATCATAAATTTTCTTAGGAATTCAAATCTTTAAAAAATTTCGCAATTATGCCATTTAATATGTTTGGGGTGTGCTGACACCTCATGCCCGTTCTCGTGTTACTTTTCAACGCGCCCGTCCTGCCGGGTTAATGTTCTTCTTATCAGTAATTTGCTTTCTTATGAGCTGGAAAGTCTTAAAATTAATTTATTTTTTGATGTCAGTTATTTTAGGTTGAGAAAATTATTCGTCAGTCATTCCTTATTTTTGAGGCACAAATTTGTATTCTTTTTTTTTCGCGGTTGCGTCTGATAGTCATATTAAGAATTTTGGTTTTTTAACTGAATAAATCAAAAATAAATAAATATTCATTTTTGAAAACGATAAAATTATCACTGCAAAACCAAATTTTAAAATTAACTTTATATTTCAGCTTATGTGTACATTTAAATATATCTTTAATAAAATTTCTTATGGATATACACAATTTTTAGCTAATAATAAAGATATACATAATTTTTTTCTGTTTAATATATAAATATAATATTTTGTGAATAGTACTTTTATTTTTCAAGAAACGCGCATATTACGATATTAATTCATCAATTAAATGAGTGTACCTAAAATTAAAACTGTTACAATTAGAATTATGTATAGAGTGAACAAATATTAACATAATATATTGTAAACTCTATAACAAAATAAAAATTGACGCACTAAGAAGCAATCATCCGATTGCTTTGAAATTTCGTATGCATGAGTGTGTTGACCAGATATGCAAATGATTAAACTTTGGTGTCCAATGACTGAATAGTGTGATCTCCAGTGCATCGGAACTACGTATCCAGCAGATGTATATAAGGAGCAGTTCTTCAGCGGCTGTTAAAACTTTCGGTTTGATTGCGATTCAGATTACCTCTAAGAATTTAAAAAATACCCACCTCAGAGTTCGTGTTCATTAGAGCAATTGTCAGAGTTTGACAGAGGTCGTATCATTGGATTAAAAAAGACCAGTTGTACAAATCGGAGAATCGTTCGTCATTTGAGTCGAAGCGATGCGGAAATTAGAAGAGGCTGGCAAGGATGGGTGGAAAGTGGCAAAGTTCAGCGTCAGTATGGTAGGGGTCGACCTAGGGCCACAACAGATCGTGAGGACAGAGTGATTGTCCGAACAGCTGTCACAGCGCCTTCTTCATCTCTATCAACCCAAACACTATAGTCCACCATGACCTATCACGGACGTTTGAAATAGCGAAATCTACGCTCGCCTCGACCGTTTCGCCACCTACCACTCACGCCTGCCCATTGCCGAGCCAGATTACAATTCTGAATGGCCGAACCAGATTACAATTCCACAAAATGATATTAAAAAAATTAACGCATATTCTTTTATAACTTAAAGAAAGGAGAACATTTCTCTTGATAAGGCTTAGTTCTTCATTTGAACATTTAAATTAATAATATAATTAAGCAAGAAAGAGGGTGAGATAGATAAACTTCATTATACAGAATTAACATTGGCAGTGTAGATTTGCACAGTCAAATCAAACAACAGTTTGACAAGCTGCCGTTCCGTGCTCTTGAAATGTATAAGTGCAAAAAATGCAATCATTTAAATATGTAAATTTTTATCAAATCAGTGTCAAATCTATCTTAAATCCATTAAATTTATAACTATAACTGTAGTTTTGCAGAAAATTTTGTTCCAATGAGACTATTTGAAAGTAGTAAACACCAATTCAATTTTAAATATTAACTGCATGTTAGCGATTAATCGCCAAAAGGCTCCAAGAATGACGAGATAGATTCAGTAAAAATTTTGAATTCAAGCAAATGTTTTTTCTTAATTACTCTTTGCCAATTCTTTGCGAGGCGAATTTTAATATAACACTTTTATTATAGAATATTGTTATGAATCGTGCGTCAGCTAGAAATATATGATTTGAATGGTGCTCATCAAATGAATTGAGCCTGAAGCGAATCCTGAGAAGACAATTGACGAGTCTGTTGTTGTTGTTGTTACTTATGGTACTTGCCATGGGCAAGCTTTGCTGATATATCAGCAGATTTTAAGCCAAAGATATACTTCCTCTGTTTCAAGTAGCGCCAACTAGAGCCAAGAGTATGACTTTAGCTACACACTCATCACATTCGTTTGCACAACCCATTTTTAAGGGGGGGGCAAAGTCACCCATCTCACAGATATTATACATAGGAGAAACCATGCCCGAATCCTGACTCTCAGAACACGAGGAAGACGCGCTGCCTCCGTGCCAGAAAGCCCACAGTGGCAAGTCTTCGATAGGATAGCGTAACAACGGTGAAGTGCCAGCGTTGGGTTTAGTTCAAGCGAGTGTTGAACTGCTGTGCCGAGTCTTGTTATCTACTAAGGAAGCAGCGACATATAGTGTATGAGTAGCCAGGGTGTGGTGGTGAATCGGTAGCTTAAAGTGAGGAGACAGTGATAATTTCAGCCGTTTGGAGAGACCGTAGAGCGAAGCTGCGAGGACCATTGTCCTCCTGAATTCTGTCTGTGCTTTGAGAGCTGTGTGTTATTACTTTTAGAATACTGTCTGCTGTAGTGTGTTCCTCTAGGCTGTACATGTCTGTTGTATAAGTATTCGTCGTCTTTGCGTTATTGTCTTCGTGTGTAAATAAATGCCAATGATGCTATTTTGCTACTGAGGACTCCTGATTGTGTGTCATCACAATAACGGCCATCATAACAAGCGTAACCTAATATTGCAGAACAATTTGGTGTCAGAAATGGGAACATTTACATCTAATTTACACAAAATTCATAACAGTATGCTATAAAGTTTTGTAAAAACTATTTTCGGTACTCCTCTGATAATAGAATATTCCTATTTCTAAGAAATTGATGTTCATAACATATTGGTTCTGCATTTAAAATTTGGTTTCAAGACAATCTTATTTCACTAGTGAAATAGATTACTAAATCACATTACTCAAACTCTATAGATCCAACTATAGAATATTTACAAAGATATAACCAACAATAAAACCTAATCAATTAATTTGTTTAGGATATCACTTTGTAATAGCTAAAGAAATGAAAAAGTTGTGAAAATTCTTGGGAGCTAACGCTTGGGATAACGCTTTTTGATTACGTTATTGTTTCTATTTTTCATTATTATCCATTATTGAATTATCAAATTTCATTATAAAACAATCACTACAAAATGTGTTATGCTCGTCAACTTTGGCAACCCTGCTCATCACTGATAGCAACCCTTCTTGCCTAATGTGGAGGAGAAGAGTCAGCGAGAGTAAAGAGAATCAGTCTGAGACTGAAGAGACGAAAGATGATGGGATAGCTTTGTGTTTCTTTAGCATTTTTGCTTTATGTTAGTGATGCGTCCAGTATCTACATGTAAATAAAAATTTTGGACTAAAATTGGATATGATTACTATCTCTACCACTCATGCAGTTAGGGGTTTTTACAAAATGATTTTATTAAATTTTTTATGAAATTACCGTAAAATTTTACTGAACGTTATGACAATTCTATAGAAAAAATTGTTATAATCCACCAAATTGGTAAACAAAGCTAATTCATAACAATAACCAATATTGAAAGGATTAAAATAATAATTAGGAGAGTCGAAAATATGATTTAAAATTATAAATTTTAAAAAAAGCAATCAATACATTTTTTCTAGCTATGTTTTGTCAGTTTACTATAAAGTGTTTATTTTGTCTTAATAATTTTCTTTTTTTTTACAATTTATTAATTTTTATGTAAATATTACGGAATTGACATTCTTACTCAATTTCATAAGAGTGAAAAAATTATTTTAAGTAAAACTTTAGTTAAATAAACTGATTAATTATTTATTAAGCTCTGAGATAGAGATAATTTTTCTAAGGTTATATAACCACGTAATAAAAGGCTGTGAATTTTTGAACTAAAATTAAACTGAGAATATTTTAGAACTGAATGAAAAATCCTTTCTAATTTTTATGATGTTAAAAATGGATTTGTTTAATTAAAATCCAAAAGACTTTCATTGAAAGTTTGTCATTCATTTCTACTTGATTATTATTTCTAATAATTTACAATTTACTCAAATAAATATTTTCAATCTATCCAGAACAACAGATTAGAGAAATAAAATTTAGATTCAATCTTTATTTATTTTTATTTTCAAATTAACAAATAGATCCAAATGTAATGCAAAAATTTCAAAACATATTTAAAAATAATGCTTTCTCTACTTAGGAAACTGATAAATTTGTATATCGACTGCTAAATTAAGAAAAAAAATCATAAAAGTTATGAAAATATTTGCATGATAAAATTAAATACATTTTTATTCAAAAAAGTACATGTATAATGTTATCGATTTTTATTTACTAATAATTTTCAATGCGACTTTATAATTTATTACATATACTTTAACATAATCATTATTTTACAATATCATTTTTTATTATAAAATTTTCTGTTTCTAAGAGATTGTATTCAATGCATCGCATTTTCCAACTATCCCTTTTATTAAAAAAATTTATGTAATAAACATTTGAAAAATATTATTTTTAACTGGCAAGTTAAAGTTAAAATATTGTCTGGAATTAGCAAAAATAGAGAAACATTTAATCCTTTTCTGCTTTTAACAATTATTCTGTTAAGATTTTCAAAAGTATATTTCAATATTTCTTTTTAAGAAACATATTAAAAATGTCTCTTTATTTCCCATCTAAATCTTTCACTTTGAATGTTGTGCTTATTAAATACTAGTTGCAAATTTTTTTAGCTTTCGTATTTAGCTTTTTTTCGTTTTTTCGTTTTTCGTATCCTCTAGAAAATTTTCAAGTGTTTATAAAGTAAAAAAAAATATTGAACTATTAAAAGATATTCTCATTCTTGTTTTCACGTTAAGGCATTTTTAAATAACAATTTATAATTTTTTTTAGGAGCATAACATCCTGAAGAATACTGACAGTAATTTTTTTGATTACATTTCAACGACTTTTATTTTCATTTTCTTGAATTTTTTCTACAAAGCCTGTTTTTAATAAATTAGAGTAAAGTTTTTAAGTTATTTTTTGTCCAGTTAGAATTAATTCTGCTTATCAAAAATTCCCCATGGTAATGTAAGAAAAGTATAAAACACGATAAATAATTCTTATTCCCTTAATTTTGCTAATCATTTTCTTTGCTTAATTTTTATTTAGAGTAACATAATTTTGAATTAAAATAAATTGATTTTGATTTTTTGTTAATAATAATATCTTATTATTATCCATTGTATTTAAGAAATAAATTTATTATAAAAACAAGATATATCAAACCTTCGCATATTAATCAAATGTGATTATTAAATACGATGAATAAAAGTGAATTATTTTTTTCTCGATGTGCATATAACAAAGAAATAATTTTAAAAGATATCAATATTGGAACGATATTTTATTATTTAATTTGAAACACTGCTCATGATATTTAGTAAAAATAAATTCAATGGAAACGCATTTAAAAATATAATTTTATTTGTTCAAAAAATTATTGTATATTTTTATTATTATTATTTTCTTAATTTTAGTTTTTTGTTTAAGGTACATCATTACAAATTTTAATGAGCATTGAACACAAAAATGTCTTAGAATGTCAACTACGTAATGACAATAGTAGAAAAAATGAAATTAATCCTCTTAACTTTTTAATTGATAATTAAGATATGAAACTATTAAAATTACAATAATATTGAAAACAGAATAATGAAAATTTTCCAAAACTCAGATTGAAAAGTCAATTAAAATATATCATGCTTTCAAGCCGTCAAAATCAAACATTAATTGGTGCTTACGTATTATACTGTCCAATTTTATTACCAAATTTGAAGTCGTTGCAAATGGGTTGCTAAACCGCCAATTATGGCGATCCGGTAATGGTGTAATCTGTTGATCTTTATTGCCAAATTTAAAGTTGTCGCCAAAGAGTTACTAATCCGTTAGGAAAAATGGTCTAATACATAAGTACTCATTAATTTTATAACTCTGTTTAATTCAGGTAAAATACTCGAATTAAAATGAAACACTTTTGCTAATAAGTTATCCAAAGGAATGTTATTTAATTTGCTTTTAGTTTATGCTTCACTGTTATAAAAGAAATAAGTAAACGTTTAGCTATGACAATGTAAAATAATTTGAATTATTCTGGGACAATACATCAGCATTTGCATCATCATATATTCCATAGCTACCTAATTTATAGAATTTTGACGAAAAAAAAAACAATGTCTTTAAATGAGTATGTATATTAATATTTTTGTTTGATTTGAAAGAACTTCAAATGAATAAATTAAATAAAATAGAAATGAATATTCCTTTTCGCAAAAAAGGAACTTTGGAGCAATTTACAACGACAGGAAAGTTGGTCGCTTTCATGGGTATCAAAGGCTTTGTTCATTGAATCCACTGACGTATTCAGAGAGAATCTTAGACCAGCACCACTTTTTACTTTTCATCCTCAATTTCAAACAAGTAATGCTGGAATAAAATAAAAGTAGATAATTTAATTGAAAGTGACTTTTTTTACTGCGTAATCTAAGAAACGTGAAATATGCCACTGTCTCAGACATAGTCAACACTATCGAATGAGCATTTAAACAAGTTTCCTATATGTATATAAAGTTTCCTATTTGCTACCACATCCTGCTGAAAAAACACATTTGTTTTCTACTATTCTTAGGAAATTACTTACAATCATGAGTTCAGATGCATGAAATAAAAAATACATTACCTCAAGAACAGGGTACCAATCAAAGACCAGATAGAATCCCATACAATATATTTAATCATTTGCATTTAACTTACCATTTCAGTCTATTATAGCTATTTTAGAACAATTGTACTAAGCAAAAAAAAAAAAAAAAAAAAAACTCCATAATGGATGGGGCAAATTTACGGAATTCCTATAAAAATATTTGGCAGTGGTATGTTCGAACCTTCTGATAGCTCTTCTCGTAATATATATGAAATTTTCGAGTGTTTACTCGATTACATTCTTTTATTAATTCCATTCCTACGAGCTTACACTCTCCCTATACATAAGATATTTTTTACTCATCTAATCAAGTTCAAGTAAATTCTTTTTAAAAGTGCAATGGATGACATTTGATGTTAATACAGTTTTTTTAAAAAAATATTAATTCATTGGTTTTTTATTAATTAATTAAAAACTAACTTTCACATCAAACATTTTCATATCCCTACCTACAAATAAGAGTTGCATTCAGTTTGTTTCTTCCCCCATGGTAATGAGGTCAGGCTTAACAGATTTTCGGCGGATTATTTCAAACGATTATATTTATTTTCATAATGTTTGATGCATTTAAAATTAATCATTATTATGTATTCGATTTTTCTTATTCAAATAATACATAATAAAGAAAATTAGAAATTTCTAATTAGTATTACATTACCTCAACAGGTGTAGCAAATGCATGCTTTTCTTCCCCTATTAGCGTTGAAAATTCATTGCTAGTATAATTTTTTCTTTATCAATTATTCATATTTATTTATCATATTCCGGTAATACTGGTTGTTAGGGCATTGAATTCGCAATCCTTGTGCTGAAAGTTCGAACCCGCGGCCGATGGCTGTGTGCGTGTGATGGAAGCTAAGTCAGTCGTGGTTACAAAGTCCTCCATGTCGGGATTAATACCACGGGGGATACTAGGTCCGAGGTGATCGTTCTCTGTTCCAGATCTAAATTACGATTATTGAATGTATGAATGATGTCCTCGCCTTAAAAAGGTTTTGTGATGTATGTGAACTAGACTTCTTTCCTCGGTTGCCGAGGGGTCTATACACTCAGAAGCTACTGCACCCCGCCTTCCATTGTGAACCGGAACACGAGAAAAGCGACAACAATTGTAAATGTTTAATAAATAAGTAACTAAAATAAAATTTTACCTAAATTTTTCCTAATAACCTAAATAAGAATTCATTTTAAAACAATTGTTTTTTGTATTTCTTCTTATGATTATGATATGAAGCTGAAATCATATTCCTTTCTTTTCTAAACGAGTTTTTAGTTTTAAGTATTTATGAAGCAATTTATTGTTTATATTTATGAGAAAAGGTTCCATAATAATTGTTAATATGTTAATATTTCACTTATGTACTGTTTAAATGAATATAACAAATGGTAATGGAAATAATACCCCAAAGAATAATTTTTAAATAATAACTCAAACATTATTTTTCGATATGGCAAATGATAAATGAAGTATCAACTTGGAATCACTTAGAGTGTCATATCCAGGCTTTGGTTTCCATCGATTCCAAAATTCTGAGTTGAAATGTGAGTAGACTTTACAGAATAGGTTGCCCTTCGAGTGACAATGCCGAATGAGGTCCGATATTTGGCAGTTACTGCATAAAAAAATGATGAGACAGGTCGAAGCACAGCATCAGACTTGTCTCATTAGCTCTCTTCAGCAACTGGCACAAAAGTTTCAAGACAAACCGTGTACAGGCTGATTGGTCTAAATGCTCGTAAGCTTTTTACATGTATTCCACTTAAATTCCCAGTCGCCGGCATTCAGCCTGAAGTAGATAGCATGCATTGTAGACATCTTAACAGTGAATTTGTGTGATGCGTTTTGATGAGTCCAGGTTTAGATTTGAATCTAAATTTCATCAGACTTTCATATGTAGAGAGCGCAGTACCCATTAAAACTAAGCGAGCATAATTGAAGATAGATAGTTGAGGAGGAATTGTTCTGTGTGTCTAGAAGTAACACACAGAACAGGCTGATATGTCTAAATGCTCGTAGGCTTTTTACATGTATTCCACTTACTGAAATTCACAGTCGCTGGCATTTGAATTTCCCTACCTGTTCAAATGGGAATCATGAAAGGTCAAATCTATCGGGACGTTATTCTGCAACTACATATAGGTTTGTTTCGGAGCGCCATGGGTGCAGAATTCGTGTTTATTAACGACTGCGTCCCTTCTTACCTTGCAAATAACGGAAACGAATGCCCTCGATTGAAGTATGTTAACTGCATAGACTTGTCAGAATTCTCACCAAACTTAAATCAAGTAGAGATGTTTGGGACATATTTGACCAAAAGGTTTCAGCCCATGAACCACCCCCTGCATGTCAGAGGGGAACTTCGAAGGGAGCTGCTTAATAAGTGGTGTAATATTCTCCAAGATCAGATCTATAATTTGATAATCAGGATGCCTAGACGGGGTAAGGATTGTATTGCATTGTCTGGGAGTCATATTCTGTGTTAACCATAATCCCGATCCTGTAATATTCGTTTCTGTAAAAAGGGCTTTTTTGTAATTTGCTCCTGGAAGCAAACAATCGCCATTTTCATTAATGGTATCAAACATATCAAACCTTTTTACTCTTTACCTTTTATTTAATAAATAGGCTTTATAAATAAGTCACATTTGTTTTGCTTCTGCTTCTTTCTTTTCCTGAACTTGCATTGAACCTAATTTATGGACATGAGTGTATTTGAGTAAATTATACATATTAAGAATAATTTATAAAATTAAATATATTTCGCTTGAGTGTTTAAAATAAATTGAATAGGCTTTAATGTTTTTCCATTGTACAAGCATTTGGTAAACATATAGTTTCCCACATTTATATAAATTGCTTGCTCATAATAATAAAAAATGGAAATTTATAACTGATTTCTTCACAGTTGTTAGCAGGTATTTGAGTTTTTTAAAATTTTTACATTGGCGTATTTTTATTTACAGTATAAAATTTTAATATTTTCAAAACATAATTGTGAATTAATCGACCATTCTAATATAGTTTTGATTCTAAATAATTGATGCCATGCATAGGAGTCAAAATCAATTAATTCAATATTCATTAAAATTTGAAATAGTAAATGATAGATATGAAGTTAAAAATTGGGAAAACAATAAAAAACTGCAATTTTAGGGATTCATAAATGCATATTTTTATTCCACTATATTTACTTAAACTTGAACCTAATTTAACTATTGTTCAAATAAATGAACAAAATATCTTTGAAATATTATCATTTTTTAATGTATAGAGAAATATAGCAATTTTCTTATATGATGTAAAACATAAAAAAGTATTCATTATAACCAAGTTACCTGATACAATCAATTAATAGAAGTTCAGATTCTCCTTAAATCAGGCTTTATCAAAGAATGTGGAAAAAGAATGTGTGTTTTAAAAAGGAAACGATAAAATAAGGATTATCAATTGAAAAAAAATCGAAATTTTCTTTTAACTGAAAGCTTTTGTTAGCGTAAGAATAAATAAAAAATTAATAATATCTGATATTAAAAATAAAAAAAAATTCTTCAGTATATTATATTTTTTTCCATGTCATTCAGCGCATAAATTCTAACATGGCTTGTAGAATTTAATTTAACTTGACTCGAAGTAATTAAAAACCTCATGCCAATTTATTAATATAGTCTTTGTCGTCTAAAATACTTGAAACTAAACACTACCAAAATCAATGTTTTTTTTAAAGAAGAAAAATTCTATTATTGTTAGGCAGGATGTAAAATACATAAAAAAATCTTGTAGTTCTTGTTAATGTATTTTTTCATGTAAAAAAAAAAGAATGAGATTTTGTTAATAACTGAGTGAAGAGTTTATGCATTATAAGTACTTAAAAATTCATTGAATTATTTAAAAAAAAATCGGGTTTTTTTTAACGGGTGATTGTTGTTCTCATCATTCCAGTTAAAGATCATTAATATAAAATGAGAGATTTTAAGAACATCTTCAAAAAGAAAATTATAAAAACTGCTTTGATTACACTAGAGGGAAAAATGCAAAAAGAAAAAAGAAAAAAAAAATCATTTTTAATACATTTTTTGCGTTTTTTCTACCTCCAGTGTTTTCCCTATTAATAATGTATTTCAAAATCTTTTATTGCATAACAGTTTTTGATGGAAGAATATTGATAAATATTATGTATAAATTTAATCGTTGATAAACAAGAAATATTTTCAAGCTATTTTAAGATAATGATTTTGCTACTGTAGAAGCAACGTATGATGAAGTTCTTTTAAAAACTATACTGAATGGATAGTGATGCCACATGCATACATTTTAAAGCATTAAGTAAAATTAAATCAGATGTTATGAATATTCTACCCTTTATTCAGTGAAACCCTTATTTATAAAACAGTGACTGATATTTAAATTTATTTTTATATGTTTAAACTTATCAGTAAAATAAGTTCCTTATATTTATTAGCAAATATTCACTATCATAAAAATATTGAATATAGATACATGACTTACATAAATCCATCCTGTTCCCCGGTGCCTATAATGCTAAGTAATTTAACCACTTGGATGAGCACAAGATGGGAGAAAGGGAGGTATAAAAAAGGGAAAAATTTGTTAAAGAGGAAAAAAGAGACGATACAGCATTCAGGAATTTCCAGAGAGATTGCCAACGGTGTCAATTCTTACACGAATCTGTTCCATTTCTTTCTGATGTTATAACTGGATACTGAAACAAATGGTGATTATGGATTGAACCTAACGGGGAATTAGATTACCAACTAAAAAGGGGAGGGGAATTGACGAATTAAATTGTGAACATATGTATGGCAAATGAAGAATCACTATAGAGTCAGATATACGTAGCGTCCATCTGGGTCCTGGGGTCTTGATTTCTATCATGAAATCTGCTTTTTTGAGAGATTATTTAAGTTATAATTTTGGTTGATTTTCACAAGGGGAATTCTGATCTCAACTATTGTAGGTCCTGAAGAGGTCTTGGTATTTATGAATATGGTTTACTATGGCGTGGATTTTGCCACGTGAAAGGGTATTTAAAGGAACTCTCCTGTACCATTCTTTTTCGAGAATTCTTTCTGGCTTTCTCATGCGCCATGAGAGAGTGAGTAGGCATCCAGTGGCAAGGGAATTGGAGATCCTATTTTCCCACAGCTACAGAAAGCAGAGTTGGCTAGATGGAATCTGTATAGGTATGTCGAGATTGGGCCGTGTCCATTGAAGAAAAGGACATAGCTCTGTTCCAGTTGGCAGCGTCGGTTTGGAGGACCGACGCTGCCAACCATCCAAACTGCCAAACCGACCGACCGACGCTGCCAAAGCGACCATCATATCGGTTTGGAGGACGTTATTCAAATGAGGTCTTGGAGGCTTCATTAGATTCCGATCTTCATTCGCACTAGCCGCTGTTTTGGCTTGTTTGTCCACCGCTTCATTCCCGTCAAAGCCTACAAGTTCCTTGATCCATGAAATTTTAACATGAAGATTTTCAAGAAGAAGGGAGCAGGCATATCTTGCTAATTGGCTATTGTATTTTGGTGAGCTTGAGGCTAGTATACTTGCTTTAATGTTGACATAAATAGTGATTGGATTAGATGAAGAAAGAGAGGTTGCGTAATTCACTGCTCTATTGAGTGCTAGGAGCTCAGCTTGGAAGACCGTGTTTTCTTTCAATAGGCTGGTTGACCATTGGTGTATAGTGACTGCATCCTGCATGAAACAAAATGCCGCCCAAACTCCTTTTGATAATTTTGACCCATCCGTTTATATTCCGAGTC
>JAOUZG010030345.1:4855153-4878251 GCA_026289955.1 Argiope argentata | reverse complement strand
TATATATATTAGTTAAGATAAACAATGACTAAGGATTTAAGATAAACATTAAGATAAACAATGACTTAAAATATAATTAGGTTCTCACATAATAATTGGAATTTACGATCAATTTCATTTTCTTTTCTTCATTTTTCTAATTTTATAAAAATATTATAAACTGTTATTTTCAGTTTCAAGGTTAAGTGACATTTATTACATTCTTATCATTTCGTGATTTTTTTGAAATTAATATTTTATTATTTTTAAAAGATTTTAATGTTAATTATGCAAAATTCATTTGTCATTAAATATTTTAAAATATTTGTTATTTCTCAAAATTTATCATCCATCTAGATTTGACTAAAATAAAAGTATTGACTTAGCAAAACTTATTGGTAATCAATTTTAATTTGAAATATTTTCTGGATGCAAATTTGTATGGAATATATAATCTTCATGAATTATTTCATTAAACGATTTATTGCTTAGTTAATGAGGCTGAAAAGAATCAGGGCATGGTTTTAAAAAAAATATTTTTTTTATTGTAAACAATTATTAAACAAAAATTTATTTCAGGAAATTGATTTTGTAATTATCATTGTATTACATGTGCCATGAACAAAAAAAGTGCAAATCTAATATTTATTTATAATGTTGCGGTGAACGTTGAAAAAAAAAACAAAAATCATATACTGTCTTTGGCACGACAGCATCAAATTTTAGCAAAGACACTAGATGACAATCTGACACTTAAAACCGTTATTCGCACGTCTGCTCTACACAAGTTGTTATTTTTCATCATTCTAAATTTCAAAGTAAATTCTTTCCAACATCTTTGTTTCTTTTATCTTGAAAAGATTAAGTTACAAGATAAAAGCTGGAATGTATAGAAACAATAGCTGAATATTTCGTGTCATAATTTAATAATTTAAATTCATTTGTATTGGCAATACTTACTGATATAAAAATGTAATGTTACAAATATTATTTTTTACCAAATCTATGTGAAAATTAATATTTCTAGAAATCAATAAATAATAATATTTACCCTTAAGTAAATTCCAGCTCAATAAAGTCGCCAGTTTAAAAAAGGTTTAACAAATATATTGATTTCCAGATTCCGTTAATTAAGATAAATGAATTGTACAATAAAAAATAAAACATATGAAATTATTAAATAAACATACCACTTTTCATTGCGATAAAAATTCAAAATGTAGTAAAATATGTCTTTTCACTTATTTTATAATTAAGTCATATATTCAAACCCTATTTCCACATCGAATCCTTTACGTATTTGCTATAAAATGTGTATTTGCAATTAAATACATGCATCACCATGGTATATGTGAATATATCATATTTTAGTTATTCACTCTTTTTTTTATCTTATTTTAATTCTCTTCAACAGGCTTAGTTTTTATTTAAAAAATGTTATTAGATATAATGCTCACGGAGCACTTAAAACTTAAAATCAAATATTTAGCAAATTGATGAAATAATTTGGAAGAAATAGTGTGGAAGGATCATAATTAAGTATGATAACGCAAATACTCATATTTATAAAAGTAAAAGTGCTGACTAATATACAGCATATCTTTTTTTTTTTAATTAACAAATATTCGGTAAGAGTTAGTAAAATAATATACTTATATATATATTTTGGAATTTGATGTAGAATAATTATTTTAAATGAGTGAAAATAAGATTTTCTCTATTTTCAATGAAGGACATAATGGAAAGCATAAAATAATTGTTTTTTTTTCATCTGTCCTTTATGTATGAGAGAAGAAAGATGATGATTTATATTGATCTTCCCTTTCACTTTTGTCGTATAGTAAATATATTCTCGAAAATAAAAGATCTATTTGAAATGTCAAGATATTTCATAAATTATTATATTGAAGTCTTTAAGAATTAGTCGGGGGAAGGGTCCCAACAGCATCTTTTATATTATAATACTTGTTTTGAATAAATCTTCAAATAATACAGATTTAATTCTTCTTTATAACAAGGATAACTATGTTTTAAACTTTAAAAAAGATAACAAAAAACAACAACAAAGGAATAAATGTATAAAGTATGAATTTTATTGTATTTGTTAGCTGAAGTTTCATTTAGTTTAAGAGAAAAATTATTAGCTTTACATTCAGGAGAACTTTTAAGTTAATGTAAAACTTTATTATTATCCAAAAAACATTTAAATAAATTTCGTTTTTTGTTTAATTGTATTAATTGTGCTAAATGAAGGAAATTTACTGAGTAAGTCTGCATTTCCAATATATGAAATGAATAACTTGTAGCAATGAAAACTTATATCGCCTGCTCCTAAATAGAATAACTATTTCTAATTTTTTTATTTTCTTTTTTTAATGATTATTATTGGGGAAAAGGAAGAAATTCAAACTTTTATTCTTTCAGCTTTAATTTTAAAAAAAAGACATTTGCCAATTTTTTGTTTTCTTTTTGACATTTGTTTTCTTTTGAACTGTGAAATTAAATAGTATCGTATCGAAATTATTTTAAGAACTGAATCTTAAGATTGATTAAAAATTATCTGAATTGTCGCCTTTTGTTTCGTAAAATTTATTTAAATTTCTAATTTTTTATGTTTATTGTGAAATATATTACTTTTATGCTTTTTCATTTTGAGTTGGAAATATTCATTTCGAATTCATTTTAAAATTTATAATCCTATTCATATCTAAGTTCATCATAACGATTAAGAACCGAAGTCAAATATGCATTATTCATCGTTATTGAATTGAAAACTCCGAAAATTTATTTTCAGTAAATGTTTATTCTTTTCTTAATTCAATTATGATGTTAACTGTAGAGAAATTTATTTTCATTCAAAATAACATTTACGAATTCAACTAAATGATGCCTATTTAATGAAGGTTTTTTTTATACTTTAGATATCTGGAAGAATATTAATTCTTATGTTTTAGAAACTTTGTGTTTCTTCAAAAATATTTTGTAATAAATCCTTTTTATAAAATCATGAACAAGAGTTTTTTTGTGAGTTGCAAGTTGACTTTACAAATCTGCTTTTAAAATTTGATAGTCTTAAAACATTTTTTTTCTGTTAAATTAAATAAACATTTGCATTGAATAAATTAATAAACATCCTTTTGTCATGATATTTATTTCTTTTGATTCTGATCTTTGTTTATTTTAAGCGTGTTTCAATGTTAATTCGCTAATATCCGTAACTATGAACATTTTGAGAAATGTAATATAATCTTTTTCCAGCAAATAATCTTTACTCGTGATTATTTATTTCATAATGAATCATTTTTGAATAATTATTTATTTATATAGTTTGAATAACACTAATTGTTTATATTTTAAATAATTTCATGAAATTACATTAGTAATTCTCTTCTTACATTTATAACTATCGAAGTATTAAAATTTTTTTCAAAACTTCATTTAGAAAAGGATGTGAATTTCGTATTTGAGTGGAGTGGTCAAAATTGCTGATCAGGATATTCGTGACTAAGAATATGATCTGAGAATGGGAAGTCACTGTTGTGATCAGACAAGGAATGACTAATCGATGACAGATTTTGAAGAGAACGTACATCATTGATTCTGCTATTCCAATAACAATCCAAAGAAAGAAAAGAACATCTGCTGAATATACAAATTTTCTTGTTACAATCACTGACATATTTCATTCGAATATCCTAAAAATATCGATATTATTTTTTCTTTAACTTACGACTTGACTTTGAAATTATATTTTTATTGATGCTACTGATTGATTTTAGATCTTCAATTTTGATTTTACAGTTCTTAAATTAAAAGAATAAAACATTTATTTCAATTGCAAATTATAAATATTACTGCAAATTATTTAAAAAAATTATTAGATTTTTTAATTATATATTTATGAAATACTTTTATAATTTTTTTTAATTTTCTGTATTTTTTAAATAAAAAACTGCTTTTAGAAATTTTAATTAGTAGCTATTATTATAGGAAAGGGATTGGTGCATTAAATTGTTATATGTTAAAAACTTTTAAAAAAATTAATTTATGGTCATTAAACGGATGAAATTTCTATAGAATTTCTTTCAACTGATGAATTAATTTACTTCTTTAAAATCATATTACAGTTTTCAACTGCAGCTTTCAAGTGATTTAATAATCATTTCGTGTTTTAGCACTACTTTTTTTGCATATCTACGGTGTCATTTCTATACATATAAAAGACTCAAATCTTATACTTGCATTTATCCTCCATTTAAATTTGGTTGCCAGATCTATTGCCTTATAGTTCTAATTCAGTCTTAGTTACATATAATAAATTTGTTGTACCAGCTGGTAAATTTCAATGTTTATGAGTTACTGCAGTAAAAGGTTTTTAAATGTTCAGCAGAATGTCTATTTACATCGAAAGTTTGCGTGAGAATAAATATGAAATATTATGAAAACAAATGAGCATTTTATGATTTATATTTTAAACTTGTACCGATGTGTTATTGCAGTGAAAGTTTATAAATATCCAGCAGTCTATTTGTACCGATGAGTTAATTTTACCTGAGTAGCGATGGATGCCTATTTGTACAGACTGTCTAATTTGTACCGATGGGTTTTGCAGTAATTTCAGCTGACTGTCTATTTACATTGTGAATTTACGTGAAAATATATATGAAATATCATGAAAAAAATGTACATTTTATGATTTATATTTTAAATTTGTACCGATGTGTCATTGCAGCAAAAGAGTTTTAAATGTTCAGCAGTCTATTTGTACCTATGAGTTAATTTTACATGTGTACCGATGGATGTCTATTTGTACAAATGGGTTAATTTTACCATGGTGTATCAAAGGGTGTATCAATGGATGTCTATTTTTACTAACTGTTTAATTTGTACCAATAGATTATTGCAGTAAATGGTCTTTAAATGCTACGCAGACTGTCAATTTACATCGTGAGTTTGCGGGAAAATAAATATGAAATATTATGAAAACAAATGTGCATTTTGTGATTTATATTTTAAATGCATACCGATGTGTTTAAGATATTACTCTGTACTAAATCCGTGACATTCTGCGAATCAGATATATAAACTTTTTCCTTATATGCTTCAGGACAAGATTAATAGCTTTGAATTTTAAATGCAGGTAATTCTTAGTGTGATTATAGTTTTTTAGAGCATAGATATTTTAGATTTCGATACAACACATGTATGTCCATATCGGTGGCCGTTCTGATACTCAAGACAGCGATCTAACTCATGCATACAGAGATAATAATTTTTTGCGCTTCTGTTAACACATTTGTTGCAATAATTTACAAAATACGTAATTTATGAATTAAAACTATTTGAATTTCAAAGATCGAGAGATCAGTTTTTTTTAATTAAATTAAATATTCTTATAAGTACAGAATAATGTGCTTATAAGAGAATGTATTTAGACTTATCGAATTTTAATTTGTGAGAGGCAAAATTCAGTACACTACAAAATCTAGTTATTTTCTTTTGAATGAAGGGAAACTTGTCCTGATCTTATGCATAGGTCTTCTAACATTCGTCTGAGAATTTGTTCTTGAGACTGGAGATGCCGAATTCCAATGAGAACAAAAACCACAGTTTTTTGAAAGATAAGATTTGTGAAGGGAAAAAAAACACGCATTTCTTTCAAAGAAAATCTAAAGAAAAGAAAAAAAAATAATGTGGTTGGAATAAAATAAAAATGTAGCCTTCTTCCAGAAGAAAGCCCAAGCTGCTCTGTTTTTAGCCGTTACAAAAGTCAAATGCTCCGAGATGCTAAAGTCATTGATTCTAGTTCATGAATAATTGAAGCGAAGAGCTGTAGAAATATCGCTGCCATTGATGAAGCTACATCCCATGTGAATTTCTGAACCCGGATTTGTGGCCTCCGAAATATATTGACAGCTGTTGTGGGCGGTAAAAGAGATTCTTGTGTGTATTTTTTATGTAATCAAACAAGTGTTCGCATCGCAGTGGCAAAAGGGGAACCCAAGTTAAAATTTTCCAAAGCATTTGATTTTTTTAGTTGAATAAGTTAAGAATCGAAAACTTTTCTGAATGAGTATTTGCATGAAATAGTAGGTGGAAATTTGTGCGACAATCTTAAAATAGAAACCACGGAATTAAAATTTCCTCAATTTCGCTTCACCCTTATTAAGAGTACATTAAATGACTGAAAAATAAAGAAAGCGTCATATTTTAGAAGTGTTTTTTGTCACTTAAGACAGATTTAAATACTTTTGAATGGAAATAAATGAAATTTTAAATTGTTCAATTGAATAGATTCAAGTTCTTTTCTGAGGGCGCATTGAGCATAAAGAAATTAAATTTTAATTCGATTTTATAAAGAAATCAAATATTATTTTCTTAATAACAATGAAGACTTGATTTCCATCTATTTATTTATTTATTTATCTATATGCATAAAGAAATTTTGACAGTTAAGTATTATAAAATGTTAAATAATTATTATAAAAATGTTAAATGTTTCTGAAATTCATGATGAATATTTATTGTTTCAATTTTGAAACAATAACTAGAGTACCCTTATTTATCAGCCACTGATTTAAATAAATGAGAAATATTTCAATACTTTACTGCAGGTATTGTTTTGAAAATTATGAACCATTATTAACCAAATTTAACCATTATTTTTGTCACTAAAGATAAAATACTTTTGAATCGATTGATTAAAAAAAAGAAATCAAGTTCTTTTCTGAGGGCTTATAATTGCATTCAACAGAAAGAAATCAAATTTTTCCTTTTATTCTCTTTATAATTATGAATACCCAAATTTTAACCATTTATGTATTTATCAATTTATATTCATAAAGAAATAAGAACAATTAACTATTAACACTTTTATAAGAATATTTAAAAAATTCTTAAATTTTTAAAGAATATGTGATGTTTTAGCTATGGAAATAGAATACGCTTATTCTCCGAAAAAATATTTAAGTAAATAAAAAAGATTTCAATAAAATTTTAATCCTTTTATGCACTGCAGAATTTTTATAAATGTTATGCAATCTTCTGAAAATTATAAATACATATATAAATTGTCTCTTAAATTAAATGCAAAATTTTAATTTGCACCATTTGTGAAGGAATTTAAAATTCAATAAAATCCATAAAAATATTTATAAAATAAAAATTTAAAATTAGAAAATAAGTAAAACAAAATCAATATTTTAAATCCTGTTGAAATTTATTTTAATATTTTTTCTTAATTTAGCAAGATTTTGCCATAAGAAAAAATTAATGAAAATTATCTCAAACATTTTGATGCTTATGCAAAATGTTTAGCATTTTTAAACTTATTTCTATGCTCAGAGCACACCAGAATAAAAGACATTCAATGTCATCCATTGAGGAAAAATTAGTTTTTATGTTCATATTTTATGCGAGCATCTAATTAAAATGCAAAACTTCACTTAAATCAGTTTTTTTTACTAAACGCTTTTTAAAAGCAAAGCGAGTAATATGAAAACCAACGTCAATAACAAAAACATAGCAAATACTTTAATCCCAAAATATTACTGTAAAAACAAAGAAAATGATATCTAAGGTATTAGAGCATTAAGAGTCTTTTTTAACACTTTCTGTATTTATTATATTTTTCAGGGCGAAAATTTTTGATAATGTTTCTAGAATTTAATTTAAGTCGACGAGAAATAATTAAAAACTTCATCCTCATTTATTAACACAAGCTTTCTCTCAAAGTCTACTTGAAATTAAGCGTCGTTGAAAAGAAGTATTTTTTTTTTAAAAAGAACTTTATTATTGTTCTACAGGATGTAGAATTCATAAAAAAAGTTTTTTTGATAAAAAGTTGTCTTAAAATTTCTTCATGAGTAAACGGAAACGAAAATTTTTTTTGCTAATAATTGAATAAAATTTTGCATTTTATACGCACTTAAAAATCATTGGAAGATATAAAAAAACACTGATAGTTTATTTTTAAATCATGGCTATTATGCTCTACACTTAAATTGAAATTTTGTTAAGATGAGAAAAAGAGATTTAAGTTTATTTTAAAAAGGCATAGATCTCTATTTATATGTACTATAAATTATTTTTTAGTAAAAACGGCTAAAAAATATCTTATTTGAAAAGATTTTAGCATGTGTAATTTTGATAACTTAGTGAATTAAATACATATGCCTAAAAGTTAATAATGTTAGCAAGTTATTTTAAGATAATAACTGCTATAAATTTGAAGGTTTCATTGGAAATAATAATAAATATAAAGAATACCTTCACAAACATAAACTTCAATGCCTAAATAAAATGCTTACTATGAATTAATTTTTTCAGACCTACCAAAATATTTACTTACAAATTTACTATTGATGTTATGCTTATCAGTATAAAAATGAAGCAATTCTTATTTCAGTACATCTTAAAAGTTGTAATATTTAAATGTATATGTATTGTTTATTTTTCAAAATAGTGTTATGAAAAATTAAAGTAACACATATTCGAAGATGTTTTTTAGAAACATTGTAATTAAATTTTATAACCATTAACGCATGAAAACTTCAATTTAAGCAAAAAAAACCCTTTTTTAATTGTTAACGGTTATTTATAAAGTTGAATTTTGTAGTCAAATTTAACAAAGCTTTACAAAACTCCTCGACTACATTAAAATTAAATTAAAAGAATAAATTTGCAAATAAGGAATGTTGTTATATTTTAAGCACTTTGTCTTAGAAGTTAATAAAAATTTTAAAAAAAAATTGTAATACATTTTCGAAGTGAATAACATTGATTATTTAATATTTCCACAGCTGTTAACAAAATAAATGGATACAAAATTGAAAATTATGATTCAGTTACGCTCAGTTTAATACTTTATACTACTTATAAAGGCGGGCCGGGATAACCTGGTTGGTAGAGCGTTGGACTCATACTTTTTAGGTTACGAGTTCGAAATTCACCGGTCAAAAGATTCCCCGAGTGCGCGGCGGCTGGTGCTCTTTAAATCTGTTCGTGGTTGCAAAGTCATCCATGTCTAGAGTAATACCACTGGGGGTATTGTTTCATAGGTGATCGTTCTCTGCTACAGGTCTAAATCATGATATGAGATGCATGAATGAAAATACATGAAGGAAGTTACCCCTTCCTTCCTAAAAAGGGATGTAGCATGTGTGTAGCTAAGTCGTATTCTTGACCCTAGAGGGCGCTACGTGTGAAACAAAGAGACGTATATCTCCGGCTTAAAATCTGCTGATGTATCAGCGGGGCTTGTCCATCGCAAGTACCATAAGTAACAACAACACATATAAAGGTGCCACTGCCCTGGCCGAGAAGTAGCCCATCTCTCTCGTGATCTGGGAGTCCTGGGTTCGAAACCCTTTCTGAGTTTGGTTATAATTCATTTGTTGTATCTGGGAGATGTGGGAATGTGCCTTTGAAAACTTTGTGGTAGAAACGAATGCGATGCATGAGTAGCTACGATGTACGCTTGACCCTAGTAGGCGTTGCTAAAATAAGACGCTCATTCAGTTCAAAATTGCTGACTGAGACAGCAAACTTGTATATGGCAAGTGCCATTAAAAACAATAACAACCTATAAAGATAAATCTATCTACAAACTTCTAAACTTGTGCACAGAAAACATTTGAAAAATTATATCTGGGCCATAGACATTTAACGACATTATTCGCTTTAACAAAAATGTATTTAAAGTACAATTTTTTTTTATAAAAGACTAACTATTTATTTAAAATTCATCACATTTATACATTTTGATTTTTATCTTCTCCTCTAGGTGATTTTTATCTCTTTTATCTTATATATTTTTTCCGAGCAATTTTTTTATAAATAATCAAAGGACTATTTTATCACTAATCGAGAATAGTGGGTACACCAAATAGTAATTAAAATATTTTGGACATATTTAATTCAGAGAGAAAAGTTTTAAATCTAATAATGCCTATGTAAAATTATATAAACACCATTTTCTCTATAATGTTTGAGTTTACAATTTCATGAACCTTTCTTTCGGATCATAATTCTAAATAAGTGCATTGAACAATTCTTTTGAATTCAGTACTTATATTCAATTTAAATATAAGTTGTAAATGAATAATTCACATTCATTTATGTAATTTAATATATGCTATATTTAATATATTCATTATGATCTTTTGGAACGATTTGGATTTATATTGGTATTTTATATTATTGCATGTGCATGTAAATATTTATACCAATTGTATTTATTCATATATTAGTTTAGATTTATGATAAGAAATGATAGATAAAAGATTCCTCCTGTGTATTACAGTGAATTCAAAATACTGTAATTTACGTTACTGTGAATTTAAACCATTGTAACTTATTTAGTAGTTTTGAAGTTTAGTTATAAAACTAGTTATTAGGTTTTTTCCCCTTCTCACACTTTTTTTATTTTAAGCCTGGTGAAGCTACCTGGCTGAAATTACAAACTACACTGATAATTTGACTGTGATAAATTTTCTAATATGTGCCATTCGAATAAATAGAGCTACATATTGTTTTAAAATAAAATAATATGTTCTTTATATCTAAGTCTGTACCATAACGCGACAATTGAGATTAATTTAAAATAATTGAAGCATAATTTGCATTACTATAGAAATTTTTTAATGAATTTAATTTTTGAAACTTGAGATAACAAGATCAATAAGCTAAGCACATGAAGATGAATTTATGAAATTTCTATTATTTCCTTCATTTGCTTTAAAACCTTTAGTAATGCTATCATTTTATCCTATTATACTATAAACCGTAAGGGAACATACAAATTATCGTTATTAAAATTGGGTTAAAAATGGTTTATTAAGTGTGAGTAAAATCCTTTTTTCCTCCCATTCTTTTGGTATTGGATTTATAATTTTTTTAATGAAAAATAGAATTCACAATACGCTTTTATAATTTTTTGAAAATCATAGATTCAAATCATTTTTTAATATAATTACAACTGTATCCCAAATAAATGGTATCCCTTAATGGATAATTTAAAAAAGATTGTCTCACGATAACATAAAGCTACCATAAAAATGGATATTAAATTAAACACAAGTTAATAATTTTAAAAATTGCATTTTAATGCATAATAAAAATTCAAACATTATATTTCCTAATTTTTCTTATCTGTCAAATTTTTATGACATCAAAAAGAAAACCGGAATAAAATATTTTCCTTATTTTTTAGCATATTTAAAATAGTTTACTTTTATGAACACCTACATAAATCATACTAAATCATATTAAAAATTACATTTTAATGCATGATAAAAATTTCAAACACTATCCTTCTTAATTTTGATTACCTGCCAAGTTTTTATGACATCAAAAAGAAAATAGGAATAAAATAATTTCCCTATTTTTTAGCATATTTAAAATAGTTTACTTTTATTAACTCCTATATAAATCTTATTCAATTTATAATAACAGTCTTTAAAAAATTGCAATAAACTACAAATTTAACGTAGAAAATTCTTAAAAAATGCAAATCTTCTTTTAAAACTTCCCTTTAATCTCAATTACTCTTAAAAGTGAAATTGATAACATTGTCATTACGTTAATAGTAGAATTTTTTTTAAAAAACTTCAGTTTACTTGAACAATCTTTTACTGCAGCAACAAAAGAATTGAAGGTATACAATTATTTAACACAAAAATCTATAAAAACGATCCTAATATTTATTTCTTATAGAAATAATTATGAAAAGCTATCGAAGTTTATTAATGCAAGTTTCCCTTACAAGATACTTAAAATTGAACGCAGACGAAAACACAACTCTCATTGTTCTACATATTTTAGGTATCTTGAAAAAATTCTTATTAATATATTGTATTGAAATTTTCGCACATGTATACAAGCATGAAAATGTTCTTTAAATAACGGTTTGCAGGTATTCTTTTTATAAACCTGTAAAAAATCGTTGATACTATAAAAAATATCTTTGAAATTGCAATTTTGCTCAATGTAACAAGTTTTTAAAAAAATTAAAATGTGAGAAAAAGATCTTAAGTTTGTATTCCAAAAGAAAAATTGTAAAAAAATATATTGTAAAAAATGGTAGAAAACTACCAAGAAAAGAGACGGAAAAAGAGTTTTTTTCCACCGTTTTGTGCGTTACAGACTATTGTGTTTTTCCATCAAAATTTGAGTATTCAATACGCTTTCATTGCGTAACTTTTTTCTAATAAAAAGTATTATAAAATTCTTATAGATAAATACTGTGCCTTCAGCATATATTCTAAAAATGTAGAAATTTGTTTTTAGATATAAATTGGGGAAAAAATATATTAAATAAATTTTTATTTGTCTGCTGAAACCCAGGAAATAAATAAAACCTAAGCTATATGCATAGGAAGTTTAGAAAAAAATTAAAGTGAGTCATAAAGTAGGCGATCTAATAAATTATTTTTGAAGGGGTATGTTGATTCAATTCAAAATAAGGTAAAGAAATAAAATGACCAGGGAATTTTAAATGTCAATTTAAAAGTAGTTATGAAATATCCTTGAATTTTCAGCTTGATGTGGCAAAATAAAATGAACTTTTGCTACAATTAATTTTTTTATGTTGCTTTCTTATTGTGAAAATAATATTTGAAAAATATGTAAAATTAATTTTAGTAAAGTTTAAAATTTATATAACTCATTAATTGTATAAATTTTTTTATAAACAATTACATTTGAATTTTGTAATATTGCATTGAAATTTGTAACAATACATAACGCTCCATTGAATTTTTGTAATCTACAGAAATGACTTGAGTACAACATAGTTGTTGTAAAACAGCTTTAAAAAATTAAAATCTCACTTTTTTCTTCTGTTTATTGGTTTTTATTATTGAAGGCGAAAAATTAAAACTTTAGAGAAGTTAGAATTAAAAATATTTCATCTTTAACATCGCAAGTAGAAGAATTTTATATTACATCTCTCGTAATTTTCTAAGTATTGTATTTGATAACCATGGATTACTTTATTTAAAAACTCTTAATTTTTATAATTTACTTGAAAAATTGAGTATTTCTTTTTATCATATTTTGTAGTATTTTTTTAAAATCTAATCTTCCCAGATAATTTGTTAAGGGAAGTAATTTTTTGCGATACTATTCGTTCAGAGTTTCCAGTTCTTAGCCGATTTCATAGCTTTTTGCAAACAGATTCTGAAGTTATTAAGAGGATCTGATATTTCCATATTCATTCTCACCATATACAACCAATTTGTTAATATTGAATTTTGACTACATATTAAAAAATATCGTTAATTCAGATTTTTTAGTAAAATCCTAGAATGATGAGTTTCCTAACAACAATTAAAATATTATAGTAATTTTTGTTTTTTCGGCAGCAAGCTTTTGCTGTAAACTTTATAAATATATAAATCCGCGTTTCCTTAATCAGGATATAGAATCGAAATTTAAAAAAAATCAAATTCTAGACTTCTGTTTTTCTGAATTGACAGAACCAATTTATTAAGGTTTCCTTCAATAAAAAGGGCGACAACTAACATTTTAACCAATTTATCACAATGTAGTCCGTGGCATCAAAATGTGTTAAGAAAGTCGTGATAAATTTTACAGGCTTTTTTTAATACTTCTTGCTTTTAATATTCTTTTACATCATAATTATCTTATATATTATCTTCTAATATAGATAATAAATTCTTTTTTGGATAACAAAATCATATGTTTCCATTCATAGCATGGACGATGTTTCTTTTAATGCCATATGCTTAACTTTTATTTTTTAATTTAACTTCAAAAAGTATTTATGGTCTGACTTCACATTTTGGTATATCTTAATATCAAAGCAGTAAAGATTATGTGTTATCATAACATAGTTTTCAAGCATTTTGAATTCATTTGTAAAATTTGTTTAAAAAAATTAATGCTAAAATTAATAATATATCTGAAATATATATTTAAAGTTAGTATAAATATATATTTCAGATATATTATTCTAATAGATTTGTTTGAATCGAATAGAATTATCGTCATACAATGAAGCAAAATATTTTTTAAAGAAAATTTAAATTAACTATGTTGATGAATTATTTTTTAAAAAATGATGGAATGTATGTTTGTAAAGTGCTTGTCAAATTATATTTTTTCCTCTAATAAAATTCTTAAATTCACGAGGAAAAAACTAGTAATATAGAGATGCGTTTGGCTAACATCTAGGGATATAAAACATTACACGTTTTTTCATTGCTTAATTCTTTTACTTCAGTTAGGCAGGATTATATTAAGAACAATTAATGATGAATAGTGTGGTTCACTTCAGAAGATCAATTAAGATAAATTTATTATTTTAAAGCTTTTTATTGATTTTTAAATCGCTGAAAAGCTTTATATATATGCCAAAAAATCTTTAGTTTTTTTATGACATTAAAATAATGCAATATTAACGAAAATTTTGCTAAACATTTTCATTTTATATTTGCATATGCTTGTAGTGTCATTTGTCATAAGAACTTTTGAATTTGCAATAAATATAAAAATACTTATAATAAGGGTTTCAAAATGCTGTAAAAGTTACCACAGAATAAGATCTGATCCATTATATAATATCAATACGAAATAAAGGTACAAATAAGATGTCTGAATACGAATTGCGATTTGGTGGAAACAATCTGATTGATAACAAGGTAAGGAAATGAATAATTCCTTGCTAATAGTCTTCATGAAACTCCCTCAACTATTTTCTTAAACGAGTTTTAAATTGAAGAAAGTAGAAATTAACTTCTGGTCTAAAATTACAATAACATCATTTATACAAAATACCAATGTATCAACAATGAAATTATGTAGCGTTCAGATGAATAAGCAAATGCTCATGGTAATGCAAATGTTTTGAAATCAGAGCATTAATTTTTCTATACTATAAGATTTTTTTTCTATATTATAATTTATTTTTAATAATTTTAGAGTTCTTGTTTAAAAATATTCTTGGATAATCTTAATTTTCAAATAATCTGAGAGCAATTTTAGTAAATTATGTACATTTAGTAAAATTCATAAAATTAATAACATACAGTTTAAGGTTTTAAAAAGAATTCCATATGCTGCAATCTTTTATCCCTGCTGAAATACAGTAAAAACATGTTTCACGTTATTGTACAAATTTAATTATAAACTACTGGTTAACAAATGAAAATTTTTAATTAATTTCTACTTAATTTTTACGGTACTTGAATTTTTTAATTTTCAACACTAGTATTTTTTAAATGATAATATAAAATTTTAATTTTTCCAAAACTAAATTATGCATTAGTCCGTCAATCTAACAAAGCTCCAATTCCAAATAATGGGCCTCAAGTGTGAGAATGAAAATGATAGAAGTTTAATTAAAATTATCGATAATGGATAATAGATACAAAATTAAAATTCAGAAAACAAATAAAAGAAGAGAAATTACAATTTAATGTATATATAAAAGTGCATGATTATTCCATTAAATTAATTTTTTTCGAGTTAAATTTTGAGATATCGATTATTCAAATAAATGAATAAAATATCTTTGAAATAGAAATTTCTTTAAAATAATTTCTTTGCTTAATTTAAGGGAAAAAATCATTCGTTATTTCCTGTCTATCTAATACGGAAAATTAATAGATATTCCAATTCTCCTTAGATCAGTCTTTTACACTAAATGTCTCTAAAAAAAGAAGTGGTTAAATAAAGATCATCATTACAAAAAAATAGTACAATTTCATTTAATTGAGAGGTTTTTTTTTAATGTAGGAAATTATTTTTAAAAAATGTATCCATGATTAAAAATAAGAATATTTCTACTAAGTAAATTTTTGACACGGTTTGCAGAAATTAATTTCACCTGAATCGAAGTAATTAAAAACTTCATATCAATTTATAATGTTCTCTCTACCGCATAAAATACTCGAAATTAAACACTGCTGAAATAAATGGTCTTTTTTTCATGAAAAATTTAATGTTATTGTCCTAGAGGATGAAAAATTCATAAAAATCACAATAAAAAATATTTCAATATGTTTTTTTTCATGTAAAATAGAAGCATATTTTAATAATATTTGAGTGAAGAGCTTATGCTTTATAAGAACTTTAAAATTCGCTGAATGATTTAAAAAGTTAAATAACTTTCTTTTTTATCGACGAGTATTGTTAAAATCATTCAAATCAAGGATCATTAATACGAAAGAAGACATTTTAAGTACTTTTTTTAGAAAGAAAATCAGTAAAAATACTTTAATTAAGATTGAGAGATAAAATACAAACGTAGTAAACAAAGGAGATTTTTTAAATCATTTCTTATAGCACATTTCACTCAATTTTTTTAGTTACAATGTTTTTTCTACAAATAATATATTGCAATAGCTTTTATCGAATAACAGAATTTTTATGGAAAAATATTGATAAATATTATCTATAAATGCTTTCAAGTTATAATATTTCCATAAACAAGAAATTGTTTCAAGATATTTTAATATAAACATTATTTTATTCAGAAGCAACATATAGAGAAATTCCATCAAAAATAATAAGTAGAAGGTGGTATAAAATACAAACATTTTAAATCATTAAGTGAAATTATATCAACTTCTATGAAAATTTTAATCTTTCTTCTGTCAAACATTTAATTATAAAGTAGTGACTGATATTCATATTTATTAGCAAATGTTACTTATCATATTTTAAAATATTGGATATAAATATACGTGTCCATATTTGAATGTTGCTGTATTAAATTTATCAGCAAAATGCGATGAAGAAATATTAATTATCGTTAGGGCATTCACTTAAGTAAGAATTAATGTAACAGTTATTTATTTACAGGATCAAATTACACACAGATATATTCCATATGAATTATTTAAGATACAAATAATAGAATGAATAAAATTAAGCAGCGCATGCCATCGCCTGATCTGTACTGAGTTATCGCCTCCAGGCATCAGAGGGCGCTATCTCTGCGGTTAGTGTTACAAGAGCGGTTACATTATCATACATAAATATTGGATGTAGATATATGTATTGATATTTGGATGTAACTATACTAATTAAAACCTTATAGAATTATAACTATAATCATTAAAACCTTATAGAATTTCCGTAATATAATTCTTATATTAGAAAATTTTTAATTTATTGTTCATTCAAAGAAATCACAAAGAAAAAATTGCACCTGCATAAATTTAAATATTAATATATTACAACACTATATAGGCCTGTTTAAAAATAATTTTATATAAAACGAATTATACACATTTAAAATAAAAAATCTAATTGCTATAAAATTCTTAATTTTTTTCCTTTAGTTGGAATTGTATAAGGAATTTTTCAATTAATTTATGTCTTTCAATCTGAATAACTTACTTTTTTAATTTCATAAAAATATTATACACTGTTACTTTTAATTTAGAGATTAATTACCATTTATTCCAATCCTATTATTTCATGTTTTTTCTTGAAATGGATGTTTCATCCTTGCTACAAATATTTGATGTTAATTTGGTCACTAAAAATTTTAGAAAAAAGTCATTTCTTGAAATTGTAATATCAAGTAGATTTGAGTTTTAAAAAATCAAAATTTATTTTTTTTATCAAAACTTAATCAAAATTTATTTTTATCAAAGCTTAACAAAATTTATTTTTCCAAAAGGAAAGCATATATAATTTGAAATACTTTCTAGATGCAAATTTATATTTCATATATTATGCAAATTTATATTCCATACATTATGCAAATTTATATTTTATACATTATTTTATGAAACGGTTTATTTCGTAATTAATGTGGCTGAAAAGAAACAGAGTATGATTTTTTAAAATTTATTTTATTTATAAATAACTATGAAATAAAAAAAATATTGCAGAAGACAAGTTTTAGAACTAATTGCTTGCAGAAAAAAAAATCACATCCAAAATTCAGCTTTAATATTAAGGGGAATGTTGGAAAAATAAAAACTAAAATCCTAAACTGTCTTTCGCATGGCAGCATCGTATTGTAGAAAAGACACTAGATGACAATCTGACGCTTAAAACCCTCATTCTCATGTTTGCTTTACACAAGTTGTTATTTTTCACCATTCTAAGCTTCAAAGAAAATTTTTTATGATAACTTTATTTCTTTTTATCTTGAAAAGAATAGGTTTCTTGATAGGAGCTGGAGATTATAGAAACATGAGTGGAATATTCTGTCTCTTAATTTAATGATTTGAACTCATTTATATTAACTCAACAATATCTATTAATATAAAAAATAAAGTAAATTTTGATCTCATAAGAGTGTCTACAACTGAACATTGAGAAAGATTTTGATTTCCGAATACCATTTATTACGGGTAATTAACTATACAATAAAAAATTAGGACAGACTAAAGAACTAAAGAAACATGCCATTTTCTATTACGATAAAAATAGATGATGTATTCAAAAATGTATTTTCTCTAATTGTATACATATATTTAAATCATATTTTCAGTTCTTCTTTCCAGGATGAATCATTTGCATATTTGTTATAAAATGAGCATCTGCGATTAAGTACATAACACCAATATAATATATGTAAATGTACCAAATTTCCAAATTTTTCTCATTCGCTCTTTTTTTTTTTATTTTAATTCTTGCTAATATACTTAGTTTTAATTTACAAAATGTTATTTGAATTTCTGCTTTCTAATTAGATATGATGCATAAGAATCATATATTACTTAAAATCAATTATTTAGTAAATTGATGAAATAATTTCAGGTGTTGAAAGCTTGTAATTGATAATACTCAATACTCAATAATATAAATACTCTGATAATGCAAATATTCAAATTTATGAAAATAAAAGTACTGTTTAGAATGCATCATATCATTTTTAAATAAAAAAAAATTCGATAAGAAAAAATAAAATAACATATTTTTTTGGAATTTGATATAAAATAATTACTTTAAGTTTGTAAAAATGGGATTTTCTATGTTTTCAATGAAGGGCAAAAAAAAAGCGTTAAACATTTATTTTTTATTCATCTTTTAGAAATAAGAGACAAATGGAGAGGATTTATACTGATCTCCTTTTTCATATTTGTCGAATAAAAGATTTTACTATTCTAATTTCGGGAGAACTAAATATGCTTATCTGTTTGAAACGTCATGATTTCGGATAAATAATTTCATTTAAGTATTTAAGAAACAGTTGTTTATTTCCAATAGCAAATTTTATATTATAATACATGTTTTAAATAAATTCTGCAAATATTATATATGGAAATCTCTTTTAGGATTATGATATGTTTTCAACTTTAAATAAAAAAGTTGCTGGCAATAGAGAAAGGAATAAATGTATTAAAATGTTAATTTTATTTATTATGTTGACAGAAGCTTAAATTAATTTGAGAGAAAATTTGCTACTGTCGCATTTGCAAAATTTATTTGTTCAAGTATTTAAGAAATAGTCGTTTTTTTTTGGAAAAACAAAGATTGTATTATAATGCATGTATAGAATATATTCTTCAAATATTACAGATTGAATTTTCTTTTATGCCGAAAATAACCAAGTTTTCAACTTTAAATTTAAAAAAGGCGAAGCAAACAATTAACAAATGAATAAATATATTAAAGTATGATTTTTTGTTTTTATTAAAGCTTCATTTAAGAGAAAACTTTTTATCTTTCAATTCTTGAGCTCTTAATTTAATCTAATGTAGCAATACATAATTATACAAAAAAAACATAAAATATTTTTTTATTATTTGTATTAAATGAAGGGCATTTTTTGAGAAAGTGCTTATTTTCAATACATGAAACTGATTACTTATTGTAGTAAAGACTTTTATCCTCTTTTTCCGAACAGAATCACTGTAAGTGCCAATCAACTTCAATTCACTAAATTCTTGCTTAAAATATTTTATATATTTCTACCAATATTCCCTGTACTAATTTGTTTTCATAAATTAAAACAAACATAAAGCTTTAATTAATTAATTGTACCAACTAAATAGCGAATTGCCATCTAATAACTGAATAAACTATTAGTGCCTTTTTATGTTCTAAACGAAAAGAAATATTCTTTTTGTATCAGAACTTTCATCTCCTAATTATAATTTTTTATATATTTAAAATTAGATAAAGTAATAGACAATTAAGGCATTTTAAATGTTTATTTGCGTAGAAAATTTATTTGCTTGAAATAAATAATAATACTAATAAAAACGTTTTAATATTACGTAAATACAGCGAAAAAGTATAATAAAAAAACCTACAAAAAATTTACCTTATATATATGATTCTTAGCGGAACATATTTTTCATTATAGATTTTTATTTTGGTTAATTTCTTTCCCAAATTAAGATAAATATATTGACATTAAGAAATAACAAAAAATAATATTATTTTTATATGAGTGCAAAGTAAAGTAAATAAGAAATCTTTTATGCATATTATTTTTCTGGTTGGAAATTATAAATAGATAATAATAAATAGATTCGTAATAAATAGATTTCAAATAATTCCCTCATTGAAACATTTGTGAGAATACTCTTGGTTATTGCAAAGATACTGTTTTTATTCTGCGCATAAACGTCATTACGGAACTTGCGTATTATACCGTCTTCGCCAACGGCTTAGTAACTCAATGGCGACGGATTGAAATTTGGTGATAAAGATCAACGGATTACACCATTGCCGGATTGCCATAATTGGTGGTTTAGCAACTCATTGGTGAAGACTTCAAATTTGGTGATACAGTTTGACGGTATAATATATGTAACTACCATTTTCCCTTTAAAAATAATCCTTTATTTATTAACCTAGTTGTTACTGCTGACTGACCATTGCCGCTTCAAATATTTCTAAAATAGTGTTTGAGCCCTTTTGTCTTAAGGCTTTAAAACAGCATAGAAAGTTGTATATCCGCCTATTCTGCTGTCTCTCAACTTCTTTTGATTTTAACATAGATTATTTGTGAAGTTTTAGGAATATTGTTTCAGGATAGGTAAAATATCACTATTGATTGTGTTTGTATTTATTTAATGGCTTTATATTAATTTGTAATAACATTAAAATCTGAAATGGGAAATATTTTAATTCTAAAATCAGATAAATTACAAAGATGAGAAAATTTGGCTACAGTGATGGAGGTTTAGCTTTAAACTACAAGGTGTAGATAGTATTCAAATACTCAGAGCTCAAAATATAACTAAATTATACATTTAAGTAATGTGTTGTGATTAGTACATGAGACTTATTGAGTTAAATTTTTAATAATTTAGTAAAATATTCAATAATTAAAACGATATTTTACCGAATTTCTTTGATAATTTGAAAAAATAGCTGTACAAAAATAATTTTAATAAAGCAAACTTAATATTCCACTTTTTTAAGCAAACTTAATTTTCTAAAATATATTATTTTCGTGATTATTGATTTATCTTTTAAGTTCAAAAAATTTTGATGATTTTTGATGATGAAAAAAAAATGATTTTTAAATATTTCTTGCAACATTATGTTTTAACTTTGTAAGAAAGCTGATATTCCAATACCTTAAGGCACTCCCTTTTATAATAAATAGTAATTGTGAAAATAAACAAAGTTCATAGTTTTATTCTTTTTGCCTTAATTTTAAATAAGATATCTGATGAACAATTTTGATTTTGTTTGATTATTGAATTTAAATAGTCTCGTATCAAAATATCTTTAAGAACTGACTCGTAGGATTAACAATGATTTGAATTATCTGCTTTTGTTTTGTAAAAATTATTTAAATTTCTAACTTTTTATGTT
The DNA here is from genome assembly GCA_026289955.1 of Argiope argentata. Taxonomy (NCBI): domain Eukaryota; kingdom Metazoa; phylum Arthropoda; class Arachnida; order Araneae; family Araneidae; genus Argiope; species Argiope argentata. Next base: position 4,856,510 of record JAOUZG010030345.1, on the reverse strand, counting down.
TTACGTTTTCATTCCGAATTGGGAAATATTCATTTAGAATTCAGGATAAAAATTAGCAATTCTTTTTTTATCTACTTTCATCATAATGATTAAAACAGAAACCAAATATGTATTATTCATTGTTATTGAATCGAGAATTCCGCAGATTTTTTTAGTAAATGTTTATTCCTTTCTTTATTCACTTATGATGTTAACTGTAGAGAAATTTATTTCCATTAAAAGTTACATTTATGAATTCAACTATTTGATATTTATTTCATGAAGATTTTTTTATTTTTTAGACATTGAATAGGTGATTTTCTGTTATGTATTAGGCATATTGTGTTTCTTCAAGATTAATTTGTAGCAAATAAATCTTTTTTATAGCATAGTGAATAAGAATAATTGTATGAGTTACAAGTTGTTTATACAAATTTGCTTTCCAAATTTGATAATTGGTAATCTTGAAACTTTCTTTTCTATTAATTTAAGTAAATATTTGCATTGACTTCTTTAACAAACATCATTTTGGCATGTTATGTATTTCTTTTTATACTAATATTCCTTTATTTTAAGCATTTTTCAGTGTTTATCGGTTGGAGCCGGTAACTAATCATCGCGAGAAAAGTAGTATAATTTTTTCCAACAAAAATTCTTTGCTCAAGATTATTTACTTTAAGGTTAATTATTCTTTTTGAGAATTATTAATGTGACCTGAATAACATTTAAGTGCTTACATTTTAAAGCATTTCACGAAATGACATTATTAATTATTTGCTTACATTTTTGAAAATTATTAATGTAGCCTAATAACATTTAGTTGCTTACTTTTTAAAGCATTTAATGAAATGACATTATTTAATTATTTGTTTACATTTTTTTACATACCTAAGAATAAAGTTTTTTAAAGCTTTTAAACAGAAGAGAATGTGAGTGGAGTTGCCAAAATTACTGATCTGGATATTCGTCACTAAAAACTGAGAACCATGGAATGGAATGTTCACGGTGAGATCAGACAAGAAATGACTAATCGATGACAGAATTTGAACATAACTTACTTCATTGACTTTACTATCCAATTAGGACATCAGATAAAGAGAATAAGACCATCTGAATAAAAAAATGCTTTCTTATGAAAACAGTTGGAAAGTGGAACTTTTTTCATCTACCACGTAACAATAAATGTATTAATATTTTTCTTTATATTCTGACATTTTTTGATTTTGAAATTACGTTACATTTCTTGCTGTTGATTAATTTTTGATCTTGAATTTTGATTTCAGAGTTCTTAACTAAAGTAAGTGTTAAAACATTTACTTTAGTTTCATATTTCTATCTATCTATCTATCTATCTATCTATCTATCTATCTATCTATCT
>JAOUZG010030345.1:4836034-4846923 GCA_026289955.1 Argiope argentata | reverse complement strand
AGATGTTAGAAAAAAAAATTGAATGATATACTTTAAATGCCATAAAAAGGACTAATGTTAGCTATGATGCAAAATGGCAATCTGATAATTAAAATTAACATTCACTAGTGTGTTTTGCTTGGTTTTTACTTTTCATTAATCTAAATTTGAAAAGGAATTCTTTCCTCGAATTTTGTCGTTTTTATACAATTACCGTTACAGATGCTCATATTTGAAGATTCATAAAAAGTTAATAAGTATTATCAGTAATTTTGTGTAAATATTGTAAAGATTTATGAATTAATGTGCAAATATTTTAAATATTTAGGAATTGTTGTGTAAATATTGTAAATATTTATGAAATAATGTTCAAAAATTGTAAATATTTATGAAGTAATGTTCAAGTATTGTAAATATTTATGAATTGTTGTGTAAATATTGTAAATATTTATGAAATAATGTTCAAAAATTGTATATATTTATGAAATAATATTCAAAAACTGTAAACATTTATGAATTAATATTCAAGTATTGTAAATATTTATGAATTGTTGTGTAAATATTGTAAATATTTGTGAATAGTTGTATTGTATAAAATTACTTATTATGGAATCGTGCGTCAACAAGAAAAGACCGTTCTAAGAGTGTTTACATCAGTATTTTGACTAATTTGGATATATAAGTGTTGGTGACGTAATAAGGTCATTAACGGGTATTACTACTGGCTAAAATGTAAAGTAGAAGCCAAGAAATAGAGATTTGCTCTTATAGAATGTTGGAGAAATTTCCAGACATGCCTAGAACGACGCGTCGTTCCTCAGCTAGAACTCAGCGCGTCGTTTCTCAGTTTGCCCAACCCACTTTAATGAGATTTTATTTAAAAAGAGAGGTTTAAAGAGGGGGATCAGATCATTTCTGAGAACTAGCTAGTTAGTTGTCTGAGAGTGAGACAGCCTCTTTTCTCTGTGACGCGCTTTCTATAGCTTTGCTGTTAGCCAAAATTAATGGATTAATACAGTTAATTCGCTGTGAATTTGTAGCTTGTGTAGCAAAATATTAATGCATGTTTTCATAAACAATAAAGTCTGCATTTTCGCATAGACATTGTTTGATAATTATTTTTCGAGAAAGAATCTTATTACCAAACATTAATAATTTTCAGGCATTTATATTAAGCAGACATATTTTATATATATAAAGGAAATTTGTAAAATTTTACCAATTTCCATAGATTTTCATTAGGTTGTATTTTCTAGAAGACCCTGCACTACTTTCATTAATAATATTTATTATTTTTTTTCACATTGATAGTTCTAATTCAATGGTGGAATTATTCGAAATGGTGTTATTTCAAAATGTTATATTTGTGTTTTCAAGAGGCTGGAAAATACGTATATATAAAATAATACATATTTTATATATACATATAATTATATATACACACATTTTATATAATATGTTTCACACACACACACACACACACACACACACACACACACACACACACACACACACATTATGGAACGCAGCTATATAATTTATGTAAAAGCATTATAATGTTTTTCCAAATTATTTATTAATTAATCACATTCTTCTGTAGAAGTTATCATAAATCCTGGTCTATTCCCCATAACTCTGAAGAAAATGAGGTAAACAAACTTTGATTTCTCATCATAGTAACGAAATAATTTGAAGATAGCATATTTAACATAGTGAGAAATTACTGCATATTGCGGAATAATTTATTTTAATGCTCTACTAACCCTAAGTACTGTAAGTTTTTTTATTGTTTTTCAGTGCAATATTTTATACTTCGTGGACTATCTCAAACTCGTAATCCTACTAAGGAAATTTCTTCATGCATGAGGAATATGCATTAATTTACTTTTCAATTTTATTTTGAAAACTCGGGAAATCAATCGTGACAAAAAATAAAATGTCTGCAAATTTTCGTAAACAGGAAAGAGATATATAATATTCAGAAACACCATTTAAAATGAGCAAGAATTCGAAATTCAGTTTGAATTTAGAAATTAAAACACTTTCTTTAATCATAGTTTCCAAACTACTATTTAACTCATTTTACTTTGACATTTGTATTACCTGAAAACACCTTTTAAATGAACGACATTTTTTTTTCAGCAACTGGATCTATCGTATAGCTTTTATCCGAATCTCAGAAATATCAAATTATCATCAACAACTTAAATAAAATTGCAGTTTCTCGAATCAACCACATCACCGTCAATTCATGAATCATGCAGGCATACAAAAAAGTGTACTTTTTTGTCAGTTTTATTGTAATAAGTTTATTTTTACATGATTGTTGAAATATGAATCATAACATTACATAGCGCCTTCCTGTGCCCCCTTTGTCTATAATACTAAGTTATCTAACCAATTGGATGAGCAGAAGATAGGAGGAAAGAAAAAAAGATTAAAATAAAAAAAAATTTATTTAATATCATTTGCTTTTGTCTAATATTCAATCATGCATTTTTTTCTCTTTGATTTTTTGTACTGGTAATTTTTCAATTTATAATATTCACTAATAGGCAAATCAACGGTAATCAATAAACTCCAAGAACTACTAACAGAAAAGAAAAGGTTTTCCAAATACAAAATTGAACATAAAATTCTTAAAATGCAATCTGCTATGCATACTTCAATGTATCATGCCAAAACATTGTTTCTTGAACGGCCAAACACCACGTGCTCGTGCAATTTAAATTATATTTTTATTCATTTTAATTTCTTCGTTGAATGATGCACTTTAAAATTACAAACCATCCAAAAAACTTTGTCATGCACTTATTGTTTAATAAAATATCCCATTTCCTATTTATGCTCAAAATGATATTTTTATGTTTTATTTCCCGTAGTAATTAACTTTTTTTAAAATCATAGCTTTTGTAAATGTGATGGCAACGCGTTATTAAAAACTGATTTTTTTGATAGGCTCGTGCAGATCATAAAATTTTTATTTTTCACATGCGGGTGTTTGTTGACGTCACAAAACGTCATTCCTAAAACAATATCATGTTCTGACATGATAAAAAATTAAAACAATTGATAAAAAAGAAAGAGACGACAAACCACCTGGGGTTCGCCAGAAAGAATTCCATCGGTGTCAAATCTTACATTATTTTATTCAATTTTAGGTGAAGTAATAATTAAATAGGGAAGTCAAGAATACCTAAACAAATGGTAACTATGGGGGTGAATTTACTGAGAAACGATATTTTTAACCGAATTGAAAAAAAAATTGATAAATTATATTGTGAAGATTTATATGGCATGTATAAACATATAAACAATCGCTGCTGAGCTTGAAATCTGTAGCATCCGTCTGGATCCTGATGCTTTGATTTCTTTCGTGAGGGTTGCCCTTTTGAGAGACTTTTGAGCACTTTCGAAATTATAATTTCGGCTGATTTTGACAAGAGGTATTTTGGTCTCAGATATTATGCGGTCTTGAAGAGGTCTTAGCATTTATAAATATGATTTAATATGGAGTACATCTTGTCACCTGAAAGGGTATTTGAGCAACTCTTCTATACCATTCTTCCTCGAGACTTGCTTTCATAGATGGCCCGAATTACACCTTCTATCCTCAATCTCTGTTTCTATCATTAAAATCAAAATGATCATCTTCATTTCTTCTTTATAATCTTCGTTTTACCCTTCAATCGATAATTTTTTTCTGATTTCCTTCTCCACACTTAATTACAAATACTATCACATCATTGTTAATAGTCAGCATTCATTTGTAAGAAATAATCGGTACTTACGTATTATACCATCCAACTTTATAGAAAAACTTGAAGCCGTCGCCAATGAGTTTCTAAACCTCCAATTATGGCAATCCGGCAATGGTGTAATCCGCTGATCTTTATCTCCAAATATAAATCCGTCGCCATTGAGTTACTAAACCTTTGGCGATCATTGGCGAAGACGGTATAATACGTAAGTACCAAATAATCTAACATATGCAGATTATATGATAAGCTCTTAAAATCGTCGGCTCTTAATTTGCCTTAAAATAATAAACATTATTGGTGGCACTAATCAGCAACGTTCCTAGGTTTTACATCGCGTACTGCCATTTAGCAAAATATATCAAATATATGAATAGCATATGATTTTTATAAAATCAAAATTCTTTTATTATTAATCTGCCATGAAAATTATCAGAAGTAATTGAGAACCTTGTACTGTTTCACGGGGGGAAGCCGAAATACTGAGATTGAATTTGAGTCATAATTATTATATCTTATACATTAGGAAAATATATGACGTGGCAAATTATCTTACGTATATCAAATATAAGAAATGTTGACATTTAAGAAAGTTTTATTTCCGATTTTATTTAAATAAATTTGCAATTAAAGAACAGAATTAGACCTTTAAAAAACAAGAAAATATCTATTTTTATTTTTTAGAGCGTCTTAAACAAAGGATATGCTTACCATCGAGACCTCATCTCTGTTAAACCTTATTGGTATTTACTATAGACAATTTCCAGATTTTTTTCCATATTTCCAGTTTTTTTCCTGATCACAGATTTAAGAAAACACTGTGATCCTAACCATCTTAAATCAGTCTGATTAATAGTCATGAATGAAGTAACTTATGTTTCTGCTTGTGAAATCATTAAGACATCAGTTATTATTTTTTCATATTTGTTGAAAGGCACTTAGATTCAGGATGACTAAGTACAGTAACAGGGCATTCGAACATTCACTAACCACCATATTATATGAGTTCAGGTTCGTTGATTGGAAAACTTGATAATTCTAAGAATAGTTTTCTAATATATTGCTTCATATAAAATCATATAACCCTTTCGAGACGAATGCTTCTATCCTGGACGCATGGGATAGAGCGAACGCAAAAGGAATGTCACAGGACAAGCTATTTGCGCCGCTAAGCCTAACTTTTTAAAAATGATCTCAAAAAATAAAGTTAAAGTACTAAACTCGTCAGTTCATCTATTTTTGTGGTTGTTGCTGATCCCCTTGGTCTAGACCCCTAAACCAAGTCCAAAAGATTGTACCGCACCAAAAGGTCAAAAACACTCTCGCTCTCATCCGACAGTTGCCTCACAGAGGCACCGATACAAGAAATAATATGAGAGGGAGAGGCAATAGCCAGGCAAGGGCAAGTAGAAAAGGTCCTGATAGGACCGTCGAAGACCAGACTTCTAATGTGGCCAGACCTTAGCCTAGCTAAGGCAGGTTGGGCAAGTCTTGAGCGAGTGTTCTGCAAAGATAAACCAGGGCGCTCTGCGGCGTAACAATCGTGTTCAGGAGGAATCTTCCAAATTGATTTTACTTTGTCAATGAACATGGAATAAATTGTCATCTATGGTTTTAGATTATTATTTCATTCATAATATAAGTGTATGCTTTCTTTGACCAAAGCGGTTTTTTTTTGCCATCATAGACTAAGGCTCTCTATAAAAAGAAAATAAGTGCAAGAAATGTATCCAAAAACTCCTCATAATACCGCATAGTTGACGGTAAAACCCAAAAAGATTAGTTATGATTTACAGAGTAATTATAACAAGGAAGAATAAAAGAATTCCGAAAGAGACCAAAGACAGGAAGTATTCTATAAAGTGGAAGGTTACACAACTCAGCTCTATTTACACTCTTACCTCACTTTTCCACCTACACAAGCTGAAGAGTAAAATATCAAAGTCTGAGTATGAGAAAACTGAAAGTCACGATACTAAACTAATATTTCTTTCAGAAGTAATGGACATATGAATCCATCCATTGGCGCATAAAATTCTTCAAGTTTAAAATGCACATGTGCATAACTGTTTCAAGAATTAGATTTAAAGAAATGGAAGGATGCTACACCTTGTATGATATCCTTGCCGTGTAAGGGATATAGGTATTAATGATTTAATTTTGAAACAGTATTGCAGTTATATTTGCATTTGAAGAACATTGCAAATAAAAAGCTCAATCTAAAAACATACAATTTTACACCACCTCTCTAAATAGATAGTGAGCGTTTAGTTGAAGACCCGAGAGCTGGTCAGACAAACACAGATATCACGACCGATCTCATCGACAAGGGGAACAACCTAGTAAGAAGTGTTCGGTGAGTCACATTGCGAATGTTGGTGGTGAAGGTGAATGTCAGCTTTTGAACAGTTTGTAAAATTGTTCACGACAGAATACATTATGTGGAGATGTGGGCTCATAGGTGCCGAAACAGCTCACCGACCATAACAAGGAGCAGTGTATGGAGCATCATCTGTTTCGGTATCATAAGGAGTTATTTTCCTGTTGTGGCAGTGGGAGCATACATAGTTACTTTCCTCTAAAAAGTTCAAAGTCATGACGTCAGCAGGCAAGGTGTCGCTCACGGTCTTGTTTCGACGCTCAAGGTCCGCTACTTGCTCAATTCCTGAGGCATAGAAGAACCCTTAACTCTTATGTGTACTGTGAAACACTCCGAAAATTAGGCAGGTACATCAATACCTTTGGAGGGTAGGATTCTATGCCATGATAACACACGTCCGTCTCGTCACGGCCACAGAAATTGTGGGAAATATGAATCATTCGTCTCGTTAAACAATGGGATCGTTGTTCTCAGGCTTATAATGCATATTATGAATACAGTCTTCATTTATTCTAACATTGTCGTTTCATATATTTTCATATGAACATCCCTTATGTCAATATTATATCCCATTTATTACAAATGAAAGTCATTTCAAATAAATTTGTGTTTTTCTTTATCGTAGAATTTTCTCGATTGTGATTCACAAATTCGGTAAAAATATTTTTTATATCTTTAAAAAAAACCAGTTTTAACCCTTTATTTGCCGATGGTACTGTAAAATACAGTAAAAACTCTTCCTATATCTTCTCAACAGGAACAACAATATTTGAACAGTATTTCCCAACAGTATTTGGAAAAATACGAAGAATGTATTTTGAATAGAAATTAAATGAGAGCAAATAAATAATAACATTGAAAGTCTGTTATTATTAATTTAATTCAATGAATTATTTTAACTAATTATGAGAGATTTTTCTACACCCTGAGTTTATTCTGTATAAAAAATAAATTTGGAAAATTGATGGTAAAGTAATTTGGTAAACATTTAACACCAGAATAAAAAATATGCAATTTAATCTCACTTAAAATTGATTGCTGGATTATAAAATAGGAAAAAAAAAGCATATGTAATTCTTTCTTCTTTTTGTTAGAATAGCAGCATTTTTATACATTCCACAAATTTGTTGTTATTTTTTATAAATAAACTTCATATAATCGATATATTTACTAATCGATTTAAATTGAAAACCATGAGATCGTATTTAGATTTAATTTCTTCTAACTCTCATCTGACCCCATCAGTGCAATAAGAAGACGAAATTGTTGCTTCCTTTATCTGGAAGAGCAGAGCAAAATGTGAGCGGTAACCCTTCAGTGTAATTTAGTTGCAAGAAAGGAGTAAACAGAACAAATGGCCTTTAGCTTCTCTGATCTATTTCCGGATAAATGATGTTGATTACTTGCCTTAGAATTGGATTAGAAAAGGACGGAGGAGTGCAAAAAGTAAAGAATTGCTGCCTAAGGGCGTGGAAGAAACGAACTTTAACATGATTTGGATTACTCCCTGCGTACGCATAGATGATGATTATAGTTAAACTGGTCCTACATCTGCGGAATTTGATTTTCATTAAATTTCTAACTTCCATTAAGAAGTTCGAAGTAATTTAATAAGTTACTGATTTCCCTGCATTTTTTATTGTATGCAGGTTTCGAAAAAGGAATTTATCGTACGAAATTTTTTAATTAGGTGGACTTGAGGTAGAAAAACTTATTCTTTAAATTTTATGTTGTCGGAATTACTTTATTTGATTCTATTGTAAAAATAAATATTGGATTTAGAATAAGAAATATTTTAATAATAGAATCTTACGAGGAATTTTTTTCAATATTTAATTTTGTAAATTGGAGAATCAAACATTCAAAAATTATGTTTTTTAAATTAGAAAATGCTTTTGAAATATTTATTTTTAAGAGTTTTGGCAATTTTGGATTTAAATGACCTTTCCTTTATTTTAGTAAAGAAAAATATACGAAATATCTGACTCAGTCACAAATATTAAAATAGATACTGTTTCTTTTTAAATAAAAGTTCAAAATATAAATAGATTCTTAAAAATAGTGATATAATAATGTTGTAAACTTTTGGTAAAAAAATTTAAAATTCTTAACGTTTTTATCATTGTATAGTAAAATAAGTAAAGTTGGTATAGTATTTAAATATCTTAGAACATTAACAGAAATATAAAGATTTAATAATTAAAATAAAAATAGGTTCTTAAAACTAATAATATAATAATGTTGTAAATTTTTGGTAAAAAAAATTTAAATTCTTTTCGTTTTTCTTGCAATGTAATAAAATAAGCAACATTGGAATAGTATTTAAATATCTTAGAACAGTAGCTACAAAGTGATAAATGCTATATTATCGTCGAAAAAACATAGAATTTGATAAATAAGAAACTAATAACTTTTTTTGCTGGTAGAATGTTAAAGAGTTTACATGGCAAAAAAGGTTAAAATTTGCAATTGAATTATCAGTTTACTAAATGTAATAAAGACCATTGTTTCCCAAAAAAGCAATTTTTAACTCATATAATTACTTTTTAGGCTGTAATGTTAGATAGAATTTTAAAGATCTCTGCACAATTATTATTCAAATTATTTTTTCGCACAATTATTGATATATTTAAAGAAATCAAAACTTCTTATTGAAAGAATCTGTAAACATTAATTAAATTATTCCTTAAAATGTCAGAATTTTAAATTTTCTATCGTTTTATGTATATATGTTTATATATTTTTATTGAGGAATCTTTAGACTCTTTGTCATATATTATTTACTTTAAAATATTTCTTGCCCTTATTTTTGAAAACAGAATTTTTTTATCCAACATATTAATTATATTAATTTGCTAGTGCATACTGCAGCAAAAATTTAAAGCTAATTTATTCACCAAAATTCTATTAAAAGTCCCCAAAGATCCTTAATAATTAGAATAGGAAAATAATTGAGCGAAGCCACATAAGTGAAATATGTAAATAAGTTTTATTGTGATTATAATAAATCAAAAACGATATTAGCAACAAAGATAAGATAACGCGTTTTCATTTCTAAATGATTTGAAAGTACGATTTGATCAGAAAAAAACAAATAAAAAACAATTTTTTAAAAACATAGAGTAATAAAATGTACTATTTTTATAACCAGTTTCTATTTTTATTTTATGTTTTTATTATGTTTTTACAGTATTAAATTTCTTACTCGAATTTCTTTTTATTCAATTACATTCGCGGTAACCAAATTAATTTTCATCAACTGGAGATTTCGTACGTAAAATTTCAAGCGAGTGCAACTTTATCGAATACTCGTAATTTAACGTACTTACATATTATACCGTCATCGTTAACGATCGCCAACGGTTTAGTAACTTATTGGCGACGGATTTAAATTTGTTGATAAAGATCAACGGATTACATCATTTTTCGGTTGGCGATTGGCGACGACTTCAAATTTGGCAATAAAATTGGACGGTATAATACGTAAGTACCAATTTTAAAGTGGAATTCAATCTTTATAACAATAAATATATTAAGTAAATCGTTCCAAACAGAATAACAACCACAGCGATTTAGTGGTAATTTGGTAAATTTGCCAATTCCCATCTTAGAAAGAATAAAAAGAAAGGAAGATTTTGTTGACCATAGGTTTATCCCGTACTCTGGAAGATTATTCTAAAACAAACATGTAAGTTTGGCCATATTGGGGATCGTACATTTCTAGAATAACAAGGGACAGTCCGCTAGAGATGCTTCAATACTTTTTTAATATTGATGAAAAAGTACAAATTCTTGTCTCCTGGAAACATTGTTAAAATTTCATATATAAACAAGTCGTCATCTTTCTTAAAAATAGATTAACGTTAGTCATTCTGACATCGGTGGCATGACACTGGTGGTCATGTTCTAAAATTAAATATGCCCTTGGGATCGAGGTAATTGGCTGTACTAGAGATCATCGTGGTTGGACTGGAGATCGGTATTGGAGATCATCATTAACGGACAAATGATGCTGTAGTGAAAAGTTATATCGATGACAATGGGATTAGATTAACACCGTGAAAAAGATAAAAAAATATTGCCAAGTATTATAAAACGTATCCTGTATTGGTTTATTCATAGTTTTTCAAGGTTTTGTTAAAAACTACTTAAGACACTGGTGGTTGCCAAATCGATGTCGTTAATTACATTCTTTGTGGAAATAAGTAATTTTTTGAGTAAATGTTTTGACTGACAAAAAGGAAATATAAAGTTGGATACTCAAAAACGGGAGGGACATTTTCATACCTATGAGCACAATAGATGAGTTATTAAGAGTATTTTTTAGAAATATATAACGAATAAATTTAATAATACCTATATTTTTCACTGATATTCATTTACAAATTTAGCTGATATTAATAAGATGTGTTTATTCCAAGGTGGTATTGGAGCAGGGTTTGTTCTCATGGATTATACACTAATATATATTGATGGATATTATATATAGATATATAAGAATACATGGACAATATACATTCATATTGACTATGTAGAAAATGCTAAAAAATAAAGATGGACTCAACTTTGTTTGTGTTTCTGTAAACAATTTTCTTATGCTTTTTTATTCGCCTATGATACATCAAATGAGTTTAAAAAACATCGCAGAATTGAAATGGAACAGAAATATTATGAATTCATTTTAATCCAAACAATTATTTCATAAATGAAACGATTGAGGCCGAAATACACACACACACACACACACACACACACACACACACACACACACA
>JAOUZG010030345.1:4808999-4828813 GCA_026289955.1 Argiope argentata | reverse complement strand
AAATATGTATTTATTTCCATCTCTTTCAAAAACAGTTGATTTGCTGTAAATAACCAAGTGTGTATAAAATATATTAAATCTATTATGAAATATTATGCATAAATTGATGATTTTGATAAAATCATCAAAATTGTGACTGACATTAAAATATAGATATTTTAGCTTTTTAATATATGTATTTTAAATCCTTATATTATGTTTTTTCTATTTTTTTATTTTCAGTATCATTATGTATTATTTATTGAGTATATTTATCTGTATACTGTACACATAATAAGATCTTGAACAGAGACTACAACCTGAAATTTCTGCGTATTCTATTTCAAAGAATTTTGTTTTTTGCAATAAGGCAGTTTTAATTTTTCATACTTCATTTAAACTGTAAGAAAATTAAGCGAAGTATATTTCTTTAACTTTCAGCCACGATAGAAAATCATACATAATACGTGTATGGGATCTTCTACCATGATCATGTACATAATGTATTATGTATTTCATAAGGCGATTTAATAGTTTTAATGTATTATAGCAACAAAAGTTCGTGACAATTTGCCCGAAAGTAAGATTTAAAAAATAATAGCTTTAATTAAATAAAAAAACTTAAAAAAATAATTGCTACTGATTATGTATTCATTTTTCGCAGAAAAGTGCCAAAAAAGTAGAACTAATCCATAATTATTTTATATTTTATTCCAAATTTTTTAAATATCTCCTTGGTACACATTTACATATTTCAAAGTATTATCATGATAGTAATTGTAGCTCTAGACTAAAGAGCTTGGTATATAGAATGCTAACATACATTTAAATATACACGCATACTTACTTTAACTTTTAGACTTAAAAAAATCATAGAAAAAAATACGACACATAACTTCAGTTATAAAATGCTTTACAAAACAAATAACAAATCCTGAAAATAAAATCTTTTTATAGTGAATAAATCGTAAACGTATATAAAGTATAGTATAAAATCAATGCGTGCATTGAACACAGTCTCAAAACAATAAAAAAAGACTTCTTAAGAATTTTGAAGTGTTAGTTCCGAATCTTTAAAAAATTTATAAATGATTTAAATCCTTAATAAGTTTAATCTTTAAAGCATTCAAAATCATTAAGAATTTAAATGTTATCATCATTTGATTTTAATATCATTAAAAATATAACACATATTTAAAATGTTTCACCATTTAATTTTAGTAATTCCAAAAGGCATTTTAACAATACAAACATTTTAGAAAGTTTAAAGAATATTTAAAAACAATTACATATTATCATCAAGATTAAATTTGATAAGCACGTGTGTTGACGTGCACGTGTAGACTACAAATGTTCTTGCTTGTGCAACAAAATTTTATACTTAATTGCTACCGAAATCAATTAAATTATTGATTATTTTTTTATTGAAAAAAAAAGAATATTGAGTACAGTAAAGATAACTTCTTTGTTTAACATCTTTTTAAAACCTTGAATGGCAAATACATTAAGTAATTGTATTTGTAATTTTATCTTACATTTATGTAAATTAATTTTGATTAAATAAATTGTTAATTTACTCATAACGTTTAATATTGAAGAAGAAAGTACTAAGAGGTAATATCTGTAATTAAAAAAAATCACATTAAAAGTTTTAAGCTTGTAAAGCTTTCATCACGATCATTTAAATTAAAGTTTGTACAAGAACGTGATAATTTTTGTATAAATTATAAACATTTAAGGTATTTGTATGTATTATAAACATATAATATATTATAGTATTAATTTCTGTTGACTGAATTTTTTGATACATCTATGTTTACTACCAAGCTTTTAAGACGAAAGCATCATTTGTGATGTGATGAATAGCTAAATATCTTACGTCATAATTTTCGCCAGTCTTCAGAGATAATGTTGTTTTTAAATAAATAATGTTTACTGTATTCTAATAGTTTCAACAATCTTCTTATGTATGCTTCATGCTTATTCATACAATAAGAGCAGGCAACAATTCAAAAGCCTCTTTTCTGGATAGTAAAATATTCATAAAAAATGCCATACTGCCACCATTGAATTATCTTTATAGACAGCATTGCAATTTCAATTAAATAATATGTCCATTTTTTTTGTAGTTTCAGTCAATCTGTGTACAGGTAACACTCTCTTTTGAAACTCTCCACCCGTCCCTCTAAAAAAGATGCAAAAATGCCCATGATTCTTTTTTTTTATCATTTTGAGACACATTTATTACGTTTATCATTATACTTTCTAGAATGATGGACCGTTGAACTGTTCTTACAGAAAAAAATATTTTTATTGTAATTTTCATGGAAATAATTTTTGCCATTTCCTGGAGTTTTCTCACAGCCCGTTGCAAAATCTAAATATTTATTCCCAAAAAAGATAAAGCAATGTAAAAATTAATTTCCTTTATATAAATGTAACAAATTTTTACACAATTGTTTCATCAATATGTTCAATGTAGGAATAAGTATATTCAGTAACTTGCTGAGCGATTAGAGTTAATTTGATAAGCTTTGCTTTTTAGTAGTCCCAGTTTTTAATACTCCCTGTTTTTAATATACTTATTTATTTCATAATAAATAAATTAAAAATGCAGTGCTTTAACCTTGACTAACGGAAGAAATTATTTTTGTCCTAACTAAAGCTTTTTATTTAATATATAGGTCCTGAAACATACTAATGATACTTAATATCAAGGTCGACGAATACTTTAATATACCTGATATACCTTAATGATAATTTAATATAAAAACTTTATATAACCTTAAGGTATTAATATAAATACCTTATATACCTTAAGGTATTAATAAAAATACCTTATATATAATATCAAGTTTATAACGAATACCTTATGAGAAAAAGGGAATATCCCTTGTAAAAATTTCAAGTAATTGATAACAAAAGCATTAACTTTCCTGATAGTAAAAAAAAAATGAACGTCCTTCACTAAATTAAAACAACAACGAAAAAATGGCGCAGCGGACTTTAAATTTACTAACACTTTTATGTTCTTTCACCATCTTTAAATTACTCCTTCCTTTTGTAAGTCCAGACTTGAATTCCAGTAATCGTATTACTCAACTAGAATTGCTCAATTAGCAATGCTAACTAAGAATCTGATATATAAAGCTTGGGAGGATGGCGGCGGTGGGGGAAGGATTGAATGAAAAGTCCCACAGTTCCGTTCGCTCTCAACCTTAAGCTGAATCAACATCATTAAAATTCAGTTTCCTATTAACTTTCAACCCTTCTTCCGATTTCTCGTCCTTAAATATCACTTTCGATAATAAATATTCTAATAGTGTCTACAATTTCACGCCTTCGGGAAATTAAAATTGAATCGAAAAATTCTCCCCAACAAACAAGTTTTGCATAGGGAATAAGGATGTGCTGTTGACTAAGGTAGATGGCGCCCTTATGGAATCGATGATAGCTAACGGTTGCAGTGAATGTATATATATATATATATATATATATATGCGATGTATTTTCGTAGATTAAATGAAAAGAGAGAAATTCTTTAAAGCATGTTTATTTTTTCATTAATAGACAAAAGAATTGCCTTTTAACTGGTTCTGGAAATTACTTGTTAAACCAAAGCAATTAAGCGGCCTATTATCTTCCAAACATCAATGAGGACAATAGGATTTAAGGCTTCTGTAAAGATACCATGAAAATGCCTTCAGAGTTTGTATGTGCGCTGGAAAAAGAACTCAATGAAATTCATGTAATGAAACATTAATTTTACAGTTTTGCATTTCGATGGTTTAGAGTCGAGCAGTTTAATTTACTTCAATTAGTAAGGGGAAAAAAGAAAGCGTACAAGTCAGAAATTAAGATTTCAAGGTTTATATTGAAGTTCTTAGAAAATATTAGTTTTAGAATCTGTAAAAATTGAATATATTAGATAATTTTTCCTTTTTTCATAATTTAGAAGTAAAGTTTTTGGTTAAAATGGTCATTAGTGTGCCCTCGAGTTTGCCGCCAATATGGCAACCCAACTCAAAGCTCTTGTAGTAACCCTAATGATGTTTTGTTTACTTCTTCCTCCAACGGTTGAGTTGTACATGAGCTTCAACTCCTTTTAATAAATGTCCCATAAATAAAAGAAAAGTCTGAAAAATAAAAGAATGTTAATCGGTAAAAAAATCATAATTATATTGTGAAAAGATTAAACCGTAACTATCCCATAGAAGAGTTGGTTTACTTTGTCCGCTATCTTTATTGTCGACTTGGCATCCTTGGCGCGGCAAGGGGCACACTAAACTTAACTTTTACCAAATTTTTGCTCCATTTAACAGATTGGACAATAAAGTTTATAACATTTCATGATTATTTAAAATTAGTGAACTATTATTTGTTTTTTCATTAGGTTTCTTGATACTATGCGAAGTAATGAAAAGCTCAGCATGTTATCTACTAGAGAGATGTGATGCATAAAATTTTTTCTTAGTAGCGTATTCTTCTTTGTTTTTTATATTGAAATGTTTGGGAAATACAAATTTTAAAATGCGAAAAAATGAATATATTGCATACATATTATTTTTATTCACATGAAAAAATAGTCCTAAAGTTTCTTCATAACTAAGAAGTAAAATTATCACTTCATTTAAAAGTACGTGCAAGAAAGTTTATTAATTTATTGGCAAATTTGTTTTAAAATTTATAAATAGTTATTGGTTTTGAAAATAGGCAAATTGATGCAAAATTCAGCATATAAGTTGCGGACTACTAGAGAATGAGACAATTTTTTTTAAAAAATGAGGAAGTTTGTGTTAAATTGATTATAAAAAAAGCAAACCTCATATAAACTTTCGTCGATTCAGAACTGTGCAGCCAACAACTTTTTTTTTATCTGGCAATACTTATCATTTACAAAACACATGCACTTATCCAAATTCAGAAATAAATTCAGAATATACTATAATTATTCGACGAAAATGTGATACAGGATTTTTTTATACTTTATATGACTTTATATGATTATAAAATTTTATACCTCATATGATTTTTTTGTAATAGGATTTCACGTTAGTGTCAGAACATAACCATTCTGTATGGAGCAACTGTAAACATATAACCAAATTATATATCTGAAAAAAATTAATACCATATCACAGATTTAATAATTTCTATGAACTTTAAACGATCACCATAAATTTTAGCAACACAGTGAAGTATCTAAAATTATATTTAATAATACAGTTCTTTCTATATGAAAAATACCAAAAAATTTAACCGAGTAAAAAGATAAATATTTCTTTTTAATTCGTAGAATGTTGGGAAAATCCCAAAACCTACCAACTTTATCTTATCGGTATTGTCAAAAATAAAAAAGTCAAATTTTCGAGTTGGCCCTTTGAACATTCAGCCCATACTTTCAATTGATAGCAAAATTTAAAAACTAGCACAAGGTCGGAATAGCCTGTTTGGTAGAGCGTTGGAATCGTACACCTTAGGTTACGTATTTGAAACTCATCGGCCAAATGATTTCCCGAGTGTGTGGCAGCTGGCGCTCGTAAAATCTGTTCGTGGTCGCAAAGTCCTCCATGTCGAGATTAATACCACAGGAGGTGCTGGGTCAGAGGTGATCGTTCCCTGTTCCAAATCTAAATTACGATCTGAGTAGCATGAATGAATATGAAAGAATGAAGTCCACCGCCTAAAAACGAATGAGTAGCTAAGTCGTACTCTTGGCCCTAGATGTCGCTACTTGTAAAAAGAGGCGCATATCTCCGGTTTAAAATCTGCTGATGTATCAGCGGGTCTTCCCCATGGCAATTGCCATAAGTAAAAATAGCAACAACAGGAAGTAGTACATCGAAAAGAGATAAACATCTTACCAGATTATATAAGTACATAGAAAAATTAATTTCATTAAAAAATAAATTTGTTGCTTTTGGATCTAAAAATATCATCAGAGACTATAGCAACTGAGTGGACTGCTTGAAAATAAATTTCAATTATAGGATTCTTTTCACTGGAAGAATTCAAAAGATCCAACTGAGTAAACTGAGAAGTATCTTTTAAGGCTCTTGAAAATCTCAAAGTTTTCTAATTGTGTCTTATCTATTAAATATGATTGGTATTCTTTCAAAATAATTTAATCTTCGTTTTTTCCTTCTTTTTAATTGTAGCATTCACCATTTTAGTTTGTACTCTCAAATAATGGCAAAATTATTTAATGTAAAGACCGACTGATGACAAAAGTGCTCAAGATAAAGTCCAATTGATGACAAAATTACTTAAAATGAAGTTTAATTGATAACAAAACAACTAGGTATAAAGGTAAACTGATGATAAATATTCTTGGTATAAATGTCATCCCTCAAGGACTTAGTTTTTTTTCAATAAATACTTTTGTCTACTTCCCATATTTCTTATTTCATTAAAAATATTTCTTATTTAATTACTGAGAAACTACTCATCATATTCCTATATTTATATATGATACTGAGAAAGGGTGTTATGCATATTAACAATCTTATTTCCTGATAATATATTTAAATATTAATTATATTATTTCCTCCATATAAAATAATATAAAGGCCCATTGACGACAAAAGGGCTTATTATAAAATACAATTGATGACAAAATTACTTAGAATGAAGTCTAAGTAATAACAAAACTGCTTAGTATGAAATTGAACTGATAATAAATATTCTTAGTATAGAAGTCATCTCTTAATCACTTAGTTTTGTTGTTGTTGTTTCAATAAATGCTTTTGTCTATTTCTTATATTTTTTATTTCATTAAAAATATTTCTTATTTAATTACTGAGAAACTACTCATCATATTCCAATATTTATACATGCTATTGAGAAAGGAAGTTATTGTACATGCATATTAATAATCTTATTTAATGATAATATATATACATATTAATTATCTTATTTCCTCCGGGTTTTCTATTCATAATCGGAAATGTTGTTTTTTTACCACAGTAAATACTCAAATGCTTCTTATTTCTAAGAAAGTAAGAATATAGTAGAAAGTAGAAACTTGTGCACGTCATCTGTACTTTATCTTTCGTCATATGAGTAATCTCAAGGGATTTCAACAACAATCTAAGAAACTGTTGTAATAATGGGTGTAATATCATCTTTTATAAGTTGCAAGTAAAATTTTTCTTTCTTATTTCTTACGGAAGAGAAAAGAAAGAACTAAATTATTTATGCATTTTAAATAGTTTTTATTCTATAATTTTATTTATGAAATAGAGAATTATTTAAATTATAATTGGTTTAATCGTTAGATAATTGAGCGAAAATCTCATGGCTATATTGGTTAAGATAATTGAGTCTCACAAAGTAAGATTTATATAAGTAATTTTTTTAAAAATATTTTATTATTGTTTTTTTACCTATGAATTTTCCATATGTGTTTTACCATTGTTAACAAAAAAAGTATAATACATACCTGAAATACCAATAAATTTGCAAATAATTAATTACTACGAGTTTTGAGATAAATTTCTAAGAAATATAATAGCCGAGAATTTTGGAAAAAAAAGTTTTTGAAACTGTAAAGTTTAGTAAATTTTTTCTCCATTTATTAAATAAAAAAATCATGATTATAATTTAGGAAAAGCAGATCGTTTCAAAATTATATTGTCTTTTATAATAAGTGCTTATTCTTATATTGGTTTTTAACTTAAAAACTTATTTTTATATTCTAATAATTTAAAAGACACTTTCTCATTCATATTATTTTTCAAGAAAAATGCAGGTTAAAAATTTAAAAAAAAAACCTGGCCAAAATAAGAGCATTAAATAAGCGATTCTCTAATTTTTCTTATTAAAAATTTATTTAAAAATATTGAAATTAAAAAAAATTATCTTTTAAAGTATGAAATAAATATTAAACTTAACAGAGTTACACTCTGAATTAACAACAGAATTTTCAACTTAAAATTGAAGACAATAGAAAACTAATATCAGCAAACAATCGAAGATATTAACTATCATCTACTATAAAACGTGTTCATTATAACTAGATGAGGTTTTGTTGTTGTTTTTCCATCTTCATTGTGTAATTCATAATTATTTTCTTGTTCATTTTCGAGGTTAAAGTGAATTTATAATTATTTGTTCTTCTTTAAACAAATTTTATTTAATAGTTGGATTGAAGTAGTTATAGGCTTTTCACTTCATTAAGCGGCACTTTTCACTTCATTAAGTCCAAATAAAAAAATTAAGGGATTGGGCAGCATTAAGAACAATTTTTAATATGGGATGTTAAGTTTAATAAGAATAAGAAAAATTTCAATGTGCTTAATTAGAATTCACAAGTATTTTTTTTATTTCATTTCAATTGTTTTTTTTAACATCTCAAGATTTCAACAGCAAACGATAATGTTAAGCAAATTCATCAACAACTGTTAAAAAATGTATCTCCATTTCTGACACAAGCGATAAATATTCGAAAACAAACTTATCTGTTATATAGAAGAAAACAGGAGGGTGTAGAAATCTTTATTAAACTAAACTTCATATAAATCAATCAACGGGCCAATCTCTTTAAGAAAAATGTCACTTGATACGCAGTTAATTTCCTTATCTAACCACGAAAGATAATAAACCGTCATACTTAAACCGGATATACATTTACATAATATAATTTATGAAACCAAAGTTATCGGGTATTTAATCAATGAATTATGGATTTCCATCTTTAGAAGGTTTTTTTTTTTTTGTTTAAACTAAAATGATTTCTTGTATTTCTGAAACTGATTGCAATTTTCTATATTTAATCCGTAAATCTAAATGTATGATCTTTTATAATAATATTTATCTTTTCTTTACATTTTTTTTCGAAATTTGATTTTGTTTCTTCCTAAATAGTTCAGGAATATGTACTTTTTAAAATACCATTTTGAATCTAGGAAAATTGAAAAAGTAGCAATCGAGATATAGTTTCATTCTAACATTTTAAGACAGTTGCTCAAAGTTTTGAAAAGGAATTAATTTATAAAAATTAAATATGTTTAGTATAAAACAATTAAACTAACATATACATAGACAATATTTGTAAATTTAAATTAATTATATTTAAAATGAAGAGATTTTAATAACTTAGAAATCAGAACAGAATAAAATATAGTCTTATTTGACACATTGTATAAACATGTTTTTTTTCCAACAACTGGCTTTAAATTTGATCAGTTTAAAAATAAATATGATATATATATATATATATATTTATATAATGATTTGAAAAATGATAGATGTTTAAAAATATTTGTTTTAAATGTAACAATGTATATATGAATCTCTTTTTTTACAATTTTTCCTATTAGAAAATGTTTTTAAACAAAATTCGTAAAGCGACATAAATGGTATCATCTTTTTCTTTTTTAAAAAATGATACTAAAATACTATACAAGAAGAATACGTACGTTAAAAATAACACTCAAAGCGCATTATAATTGTACAGATAATTAGATTTAGTTCTCCAAATTTTGGGAATTTAGCAATTTTCTGGTTAATTGCTTTGTTATAAATTTTCTGGTTAATTCACTTTACGTAGCATTTTTTTTTGAAAAATCAATTTGGAGTTTTTTTGAAATATAAACAATTCTTCTGTGCAATACTGGACAAGAATCATTTTAATACATTTTTTTAAAATTTTAGATATAAAATGTTTCAATGACATTGTGTTTGTTTCTTTATCTTTAATTTATTATATTTAAAAAGAAAGTAATTATGTGCATATTTTAAAGCAATGCAAGCGATTATTTTAATTAAATAATTTATAAATCTTAGTTTTCTGCTGTTTTATTTTCCTGCAATTTATGATTGAAGCATTATTATGAGTAAACTTTAAAGAAAAAAATAAAAATAATCTATGAAGCCTAAAACATCATCTTGATGAGACATGATAATTTGAACATAAGATTTGAAACTAAACAAATATTTTTTTTTACTTATTGAGCTATACTAAGTTAATGTATAATAATTTCATACTACAATTTTATTTTACATAAAATTCCGTCAGCTCATTATCTTTTTAAGAGCAGTAATTTTTCATTTTGAAAATTCATATTTTAATTTCTTTCTTTCTCAATAGATGGCGCTAGCTTAGCGTTATTCACTTCCGAATTTCAAAGAGAAATCTTTCAATTATATGGATGGTTCGCATCGTTCGTTTTCGTATTTTCGTTCTCGGAAGCTTCAATGGCTTTAAAAATGTTTCAATATGTAAAGTAAATCTATTATATTCATGATGTGACATTTTACAATAAAATATCAAATTCGGATAACAACGGATAATAACTTAAACAACGATTTCTATCAAGTATTAATTTGTTTTTGTTCTAGAAAGGCCATAGAATGATTCATTCATTTGGAATAAATCTCATGAGAAATTAGCAACTTGTATTTAACTTATAAAAATAAAAACAACATAGAATTGAAAATTATCTTAAAAATTCAAATTATAAAAAAACAGAATTAAAAAAGAATATATCAAATCGAATATATGTTTCCTTACTAAAGATCTGAATAAACATTTATTTTAAAAATTCAATTTGAATTTAATAAATTTAATTAAATAAATTAATATAATATATAAATTAATAATAATAAAATAAATTAATTAAAAAATAAAATATAATTTAATGAATAAAGTGTCAACAAATTACTAAATAACTTGATAATGTTTATGGTTAAAGAGCTTGATAGTTTTAGAAATAAATATTTGAATAAGTAAATAACTTACATCACATTAATAATGTAAGATTTATAAGAAAATTCAAAACAATTTAATCTTAATACTCTTCTAAATTAAACAATTTTAATGTACTGATAAGTAGAATAATTTTATTCTATTGTTTTCAAGTTTTAAACATATAATTTAAAATTCTTTAATAAAAATTTAAAGGTTATTTAAAATTGGTTTTCTGAATATTAGTATATCAATTTGAAATCTTCCGTGAATTAAATTAAAGAATCTACTGAAAATTTAATTTCAAAAATTAAACTTAATTAAACTAAAGTTCAACATAGAGTATTAATATAGTGTAGTGACATCCAGTGTACAAAAGTATACATCCAGTATTATGTATTATAAATGTACAAAATTATGATGTGCATTTATACATTATAATTTTGTACTGCGTAGTACAATATATTCTCAAAGTACAACATAGTTAGTAAACAATAGATAGTAAAATTACATATTTAGGTTCAAATAAAATAATTTAAATACAGCTTATTAATAAAAAATGCAATCCTTAATTTTTCCAAGATAAAAAAAACAATTACGGATATTTTAATGAATACAGATACAGTAGTAAAATCATTGAATGATTTAAAGTTATTAGAAAAGTGATTAAGTGACCTAAATAAATTAAGGTAATAAAAATAAATTTTACTATTAGCTTAGTCATAAAAATTAATTTTAATCATAGATGTCATTTAAGCATTAATTTGAAAAGGAATATGAAAAAAAAAAAAAAAACTGAAATTACAGATAAATCCAAAATATAAAATCTCGAACTAAAAATACATGATTAAAAAATAAATTTAACAATGTTTTTAACATCTTTTGGTGCACTAGACAATTCTGATCTTTCTAAATAAAAGAAATTCAGCGTAATAAGATTATTGCAAATGTTAAAAAAATAACTTATGTTATTTTATTGCTGAGTAGCTTCAGTATCTATATTAATAGTAAAGGAAAAATGTACTAGATCTGAAGATCTAAAATTAAGCTTTCACAAATGAATATTTGTATACATGTTTCTGATGGCTCTCGGTATTGCTAGGTCATTTGGTATCGAGCAGTCAGATTTGGTAAAAATGTACTTAATATGCTTATGCTAAAACATGTGGCCATCTTAGCAATTTTTGACAATTTTTATTAGCTATATATCAAGATGAAATTGCATCTAACTGCAATAACTTCCAAAAATAGTTGTTGTTTCTCATCCCCGTGACCAGAAGAGCTAGATCAGGTTCATGACTTTATTCACTCTGAAAAAGTCCAATACCAAAAGAGGATCATGAACCTTGTAAACCCCAAACAAGATAAAACGTGGCCAGGAGAGGCCTGTGCTGAGCAACATTTAGTGCAGAGTTCAGCCTGTTTATCACCTCCGACAAAAGTCATTGATAACAGATGGCCACTAAGGAAGCGGGTAAGAGCAGTTTGATCTCGTCAACTACTGCCTCAAACCAGGGAGCCACCAGGGCCTTTGATACCATGGGTGCACCAGCAAGACCATCCAAATGGCCTTATTCAAAGCCTTGTGTTTAGAAAAGCCTCAATGTAAGTAAGAGAAACGGAAATGTAATGGTCTCGGTAGCACAAATTCTAGCCAAACTGTCAGCGATTTCATTTCCAACAACGTCGACATGAGACGGAATCCACTGAAAGTGGATTCTATGAGAAAGTGATTTGAATGAATTATTCATGGATGGGGTAAAGGTCAGTTTCTCTGGTCAGAGACCTGGAGCACCGGAGGTAGAAGTCTGACTTAACTCCGATGCCTTCAGACCTTAGCTGAGCTTGGTGAAGTGGCTTTTACTCCTTGCGTGACCCACCAAGAGAATACACTCCCGACTTATTTCATCCACTCCGCGAAGGTACACCCCATCACAGACTACAAGAGCACACTTTCAGGAGGCCTGCAGGATTTGTGGGGTTCCAAAATAGTGAATGTATTTAGGTTTAACTCATTTTTACTATTGAATAAAGCGTGGTTATAGAATGCCGATTTATTTGCAGTATTTATTTTTAATAATTTGTTTCTGATTCTCGGCAATTTTTAATTTTTTTTCGCTAAAATACCTTAACATATTTGTTTATCGCAATGAAATTAAAACTATTTTAGAGCTTCATCAAATAATCAATCTTGATAAAAAAAAGGTGTTGTGCAATGTTAGATAAAGGCCTTTCTATAGTTACGTTTTTGGCGTAGCTGGTTTGGATTGAATGGATTTTACTTGAGGAAAGCACAAACAAATTAATTTACAGCTATTTACAGATATTTACAGGATGACCTGATAAAGTAAAACTTGAGATAAACACAATGCAGCAGTCGACACACTTAGAGCGTAAATGCAAGCCTTACGCACAATAAACACAGGCTGCAAAACAGCTATCGTATAGCACAGCAAACAGTAAATCACAGTGAGCTCAATAACACAACGTTAACTGCAAACGTAAACACAGCTCAAAAATAACAAGCGAGAAAAGTAATCCGCTAGTAAAGCGAAATATTTCCTTTCTGGAGGAACTGCCGCTTACGGCAGCCCGTTCCTTATATAGCCAGGCGAGGGAGACGCGAAGCTTCGGAAATCACCTCGAACAATCCAGTGGCTACTAGAATATTTCTTTCGCCAAGCCAACTCGGCTGGCGCCCCGTTCTTCGACGTTGTCGCCAATCGCTCTCCCTTCGCGCGTTTCAGCGTCGTTCGCCCGCTTGTAACACAATTACCTAAATAATTTATCATTTTGGGATATTCATCCCCAAAATGAATGAAAGTTTAATAAAACTCCATAGCTTAAGTTTATTTCAAATGAATGCATATGAATGTATTTTTGAGAAAGTTATTTTTCCGTTAACCGGGCGCCAGAGAAAAATCACTAAAGAAATTTGGTGGAATTTTATATTAATAAAAAGATTTTTCGCTCTAAAATCACTGTAAGAGGTTTGGCTGACATTATTTGGCGATTTTTTGCTGGCGCCAGCTAACAGAAAAGTACCTCGAGAAAAGAATAGATACCAAGCTTTGCATAATAAACTGATGGAAACTGAAGACAGTAAGTATTTTTTAGGAAACTAAGGACACCCTTTTGGGACTGTCTATTCTCTAGTCTATATTTTAAGCAATATTTACTGGATGTTTTCTTTTTTAAAAATAATGATTTCAAATCCTATGCAAATAAATGAAATATTTTTTGTGTTTATTATAATGGAATCAGAATTGCGTATCTTATGCGCAATTTTAATTTTTTAAGTGCATAATTTGACTAAATGTATAAAAAAATTGATAATACATTAAAGTTCAGTAATTTGTATAATATCGAAACTCCGTCTCCCTTCTCCTAATTAATGATAAGTTGATGACGCAATTTTCCCTAAACTGCGATTTCTGACTATAACACAAACATCAACAGATCGTGCGCTTTTAGAAAGATTCTTTTTATCTGAGAAATAACAATGCGACGGCATCACCCAGGGCATTTGAATAGGTATAATGTTCTCGTCGTGTTCCTTTAAACCTTTGGAGAATGAGTATGTGCTTTGGCATTCAAACCTGGACGGAGCCACAAATTATTCGGGGAACGGAGGGAAATGGCAATATCAAGTATTGAAAGAACAATAATATATTTCCAAGACGAAATGCAGCACCATATATATTCTTTAGTTCCGTGAATTTTATATATTTGCAGTTTACCATTTCTTATTTTAATGTGTGAACATGATGTTGTTTTGGTTAGCAGGTTTTGGTGTCAATAACATATGCAAAAAATATTCGTTTTTCATTGGTAGATAGTGAGTCACCTGACCCATGACATTTGAGTTTTGTTTTGATAGCATTGTTTGAAAAATTGTGTGATAGCATTGCTTGTCGTTTCTATGAAATGACGTCATCTTCCAGTTTTTTTACGATTTCTTACTTTTAAATAAATATTCCCCTCTCAGAAGATTATCGGGTTTTTTTTTCGAATTCTTTTTCAGTTTTAACTATTGCAATTTTGTAAACCGCAACGTGTATTTATTCTTTAATGATAACAAAAGCACATTCTTACTTATTGTATTTCTCAAAATACTATAAATATTAGACTATAATATTTATACCAATCTGAAATAATATCACTGGATTTTACCACGTATACAATAACTTCGAGAAATAATGAAATTTTCGTTAAAATTACTGGGTATATTTTTATCTTAAAATCGGTCGAGCTTCGAAACTTTGTTTGTCAGCTCGAAAAATTGGAAATGAATGTTTTTTTAAAAAACTATCATTAAAGAGAGAGAGAGAGAGAAATTTCGTAATTTTTCCAAACCGGTTTAAAATGGTTAATGACTTAAATTAATTAATAGAGATAATCACTTCAAATAATAATGTTTTCAAATGATAAGTTGAAATTTGCGATAATAGATTTCATTTTTAAAATCTTTTTTGGACGATGGCTAATATCTTTTCATTTCCTTAAAAAAATAAAAAAAATTGATACAAACATTAAAAAAATAAACTATTTATTTGTATAATAACTAAACGTTTACACCTATCCACCAAATATGAATTATTTTTTGAATTCTTCAATTGAAAAATCATATAATGAAGCATGTGTGATTAAAATTTGGGTATAATTCTAATTTTATATAGGAAGAGTCTAAACGTCTTTTTAATTTGGATCACTCGGAATTTATTTCATCAACCATCTCATATTTCTTCTCGTCCTACATTTCTTAAAATATTCCAGATGATTAGACCATCATTAAGCCATACATTTTGAGATCCAAAAACAATACAGTAATAAATTTGGAACGCGATACAAGTGATTAATTGGAACAGTGGAAATTTCGAAAATCGTCACTAGAATTAGATGTAAAATTCAATGCAGAAAAATAAATGCATTTGTGGATAAATCGGTGCTGCTTGCCACTATTTAAGGAATGCACAGAAATCTCCGAACATAGAAAACATCTGCAAGTTGAAAATAATGACTTGAGTTCAGTACCGATGGTACCAAGTAATCTTAGGACTCTGAAGGCCATGATGTCTGAAAGGCCATGATGTCAGTTTTTTACCAACTGTTTGAAAGTTGGCAGAGGGGGAGGTGGTCAATGTTTGACCACTTTGGATCCAATTATCTCGAAGAGAATATCAGTTTGTAAGATTCGATCAATGTGAGGATGGACATAGCTACAGTCCACAGTCGGCCATAACAAATTATGTCGGTACTGCTACGTTCAGTGGTGGCGGGTTGGTCGGCTGTACAGAAGAAGAAGAAGATGTAAAATTCAGTAAATTAGATCAAAGGCTAGGATGATTTATACATTTTTTCATCCCAATTAAATTTTATTGAATTCTTTTTGGTATCAAGTATACATTCCTCGCTAAAGTCTATAGTTTTCAAAGATTTTAATTCTAATTCCTTAGGTCAAAAACGTTTGTTAAGATTAAAATGGCTATTCGTTTTTATTGGGGGATCCAGGTACTTGGTTTCTTCATGAGCTATTTCCCCCCCACACCTCTTACTAATGTGAATTCAAAAATTCATTAAATAAGTTTTTTACTATAATTTTCAAATTAATACTCTACTGTAATTACATGGAAATTTCTGATACTTATCGCGAATAAACAAATTAATTTGTTTCTTGTGTTGCCTATTCCTAATTTTTGAAAAAGAAAAAGAAAATTTTGTTTTTATATTTGTTATTTGCCGTAGTTTCAAAACAATTATACGATATTCTAAAAGGAGAAGCGATCAAAGCAAGAACGAAATTCTGGGACAGAGAACTTCGAGTTCACTTATATGAAATATAGCTGTATATAACATCCAACTCCCTTCAACTCCTGATAATATTAGTAAGTGAATATTGAAATGGAAATTACTGTCGAATATAACTGTAAATTATACTGTAATACAAAATTGTAAAGATCTCAATCAAAACAATGTCAGATATCATCTGTCATTTGTTTTGAAATATCTTTCAATTTGTTGTTATACCAATTATTAAGGATTTATGGCTATTTTTCTAATTTTATTCATAGATTGAAATCAATTAATTTATTTCAATTCAGTACCAATACTAATTAAAGCAAAATGAAAAAAAATAGTTACTTTAGTTATATTACCGTTCCGTTTTAAACCATCAGTAGGGGTATTTTGAGACGCACCTTGTAATTTTCAATCACAGTCAGATGACGAGAACGTCATCTAAGCTGACTCCCCCTCTTCAAACTTACTCACTACACCACACCAGCCGGAGGACACTTGGTTAACGTGCACCAGAATCACTAACACGGCTCTTCTTTGGTGTAATTTGGTTTTAAACCTGAAAGTATCCTTTACTTAAGCCGGTCTTACCACCAGTCTCCTCGCGGCAAGGGAAAAAAATGAAGTTTTCCACAGCTATTGATTTGTGAGTGCCCTGTTCTTGGTGCATTAAAAGAAAAAGAAACAAAAAAGTTTCCAGAAATAGCAAAATATTTTAATTACTGCAAAATGCAATATAAAGAATTTGAAAATGGAGACAGATGCACTTTCAAAAATACTTATGAAAGTCACCCTATGCTAAATTTGTCTTCCCCAGGAGAGCTACTCGTAATTCAGGATGAGATACTTCCGATATGGAAGTTAGATCTAGCCACCACTAATAAAGGGGGGGGTGGACACCTCCCATTGATGACGGGGCGTACTTCCTATGAGGAGGGTTGTACCGTGACCGGTGATGGCCATAAATGGACTCAACGACAGTTCCCATCAGTGTGACCGTTGCGGTGGTCCGGTCTTTCAGTTTTATATTTAAGCTGTCTGCCTTCGTGGTGGGTCGGAGATTCTGTCTATGACTTATGCTAACGTTGTTCGCACCTGGGGCACCATAGAAATGAGGATGATAAGCATCCAGCTGGTTATTGGTTCTCGTCACACAAGTGAGTACAGAAACGGTGGGTATCAGAAGCAAAAAACGCGTTTCTTTGGGGAAATAAAGGTTTATCTTATTTATTACTTACTTGAGAGAATACATTCATAGGAATTACTAGTTTCCTGAAGCCCGGAATGGCCTGATTGGTAGAGCGTTGAACTCGTACTCCTTAGGTTACGGGTTCGAAGCTCAACGGCCTAAAGATTCCCCAATTGTATGGCAGCTGGAGCTCGTTAAATCTGTTAGTGGTTGCAAAGCCCTCCACGTTGAGAGTAATAACACTAAGGATAATGGGTCAGAGGTTATCGTTCTTTATACCAGGTCTAAATTAGGATCTAAGATGTTTGAATGAAGTCCGCCCCCTAAAAAGGGCTGTCATGTGTGAGTAGCTAAGTCGTACTCTTGGCTCTAGAGGGCGCTACGTGTGAAACAAAGAGGCTCATTTCTGAGGCTAATCTGCTGATCGCATCAACAGGGGTTTGCCCACGGCAAGTGCCATTAGTCGCAACAACAACACAGTTTCCTAATTCGAGGATATTCTCTGGCAAAAAATAAAGAATAATTACTAGAATAAGTTTACGCTGACCTTAGTGCCTCATTTGTAAATTTGATAATAAAATTTTCCACTATGTGTAATTACTAAGCCGAATAACATTGCAATATGCATTCAAAATTTTTATTAAAAATTAAGTTCTACCATTTCATAATATGATGGTTGTTTTGTAATTATCTTTCATCTACCAATATAATTTCACTATTTTTCATGTGTTTTGTCCTCCCCTTTGGAACCACATTCATACGGACATTATAAGGACTTAAATAGCGAAATTTCCCCAGAATATTATATCTTTCCCAAAGGAAAAAAAGGAAAATGCATCAACAGGTTTCTTCTTAACCTTCTGTCACTTTCTAAGCACTTCAAATCGTTCCATCCCCAGATGATGGATGGGTAAACAGAGCCATCCATTGTTTCGTAAATTTGGTGGAACAAACCTCTTTTAGGGGAGAGACCGAGAAAAGATTAACGACAGGAGTGCATCGAGCCATTGATTGGAGGAGAAATTCGGGTTTCGATTTTGAATTGGCCAATGATTTATGTGGATAAACGAACTGACAACTCAAACGTGAAGACGGAATCGATCGGTCCTAATAGATCTCTGATCCTGGTACATTTATTGCTTTAATTGATATCTTATTTCAATGAAGGATCAAATTAACATTCGGATTTCAACATCTGTAGAATTGAGGAAATGGTACAAAGCAAATGCATTGAATATTGTAAGCTTTATATATTGTATTAATGCATTAAAGCGTAGTCTATTCCCTTTAAGAAATACAAATGACCTGCATTTATATATATTATTTCCATATAAGAGAAATTTGATTTATAAATCCAAGTAAATATCTATAGATAATTATTAAACATTATGATGGTTTAATTTAATTACATCAATGTCCGATTTGAAAGAAACAATTAGAATATTAGAGTCATGATTAAAATATTGAATCGGCAACAATGCTGACATTCTTTTTCCATAATTTCTGCTCTACATTAGTGCAAATATTATGTATACTTATGTATTAGACCGTCTTCGCCAATGAACGCCAACAGTTTAGTAAATTTTTGGCGATAAAAATCAACGGATTACACAATTGCTGGATAGGCATAATTAGCGATTTAGCAACTCATTGCCGACGACTTCAAATTTGGCTATAAATTTGGACGGTCTAATATGTAAGTACCATATCATCATTCTCAATAACACTGTTATGAACTTCATGATTCTAATTCCATGGTGACATGATTCTAATTAATGAGTGAAGACTTTTGACCTTATAGATCTAACTTGGACGATGGATAAATGTTGAAATAACATTTTGATTATAGAAAGGTGTAGTCCAGAAGACGAAATAGTATGATAAGGTCACAGTCATCCTAACTTTCGTTGCAATTATAATTAAAAAGAATTACTGAAAAAGCTAAGGGAAAAGTTCAAAGTATCGTGTGATAATCTAATTTGTAATCGTAATTGCAAAACAAGAGAAAAAAAGAAATGAAACATATTATAAAAATTGCTATTAAATATTTCATAAATATAAATATAAATATTACATGAAATATTCTCTCTCTGTCTCTCTCTCTCTCTCTCTCTCTCACACACACACACACACACACACACACACACACACACACACACACAC
>JAOUZG010030345.1:4785933-4804696 GCA_026289955.1 Argiope argentata | reverse complement strand
AAATAGATATAGATAGATATAAAGGAGTTTTTTTATAACTTAATTGAGAAAAGAAGGACAAGGCTTTATTTAAATTTTTCAAAGAAAATACAATTTTAATTAGAGAAAAATATAGCGATATTAATAGAGATAGTAAGAGACTTTTAGAGATTCTTATTAAGAATATTTTATGTAAAATACACTTAGGGTAAGGAATATTACATAAAAAAATATTTACCTTTTTTACTTATATATCATAATATCGTTTCTTAATTATGAATTTCATATCTTGCTGGTTTACCATATGACAATACATAAAATACTAGGACAATATATGATAATTTTCCTCTTTTCACCTGAAGACATTATATGGAATGTTGGATTTTAAACTTTGCTGACAATCTAGGTAAATGAAAACGGAAGACGAATATAACATCGTAATAACAGGAGACTGTATATTTAACTAATTTTTCTTAAGATACTTGATTCTCTATTAGAATGTCACAAATTAAAAAGTAAATGAGCATCAATTCATAAAAATTTATTACTGTAAGAGGCTACATTAAGCATTTTCTTTAATCTATTACTAAATATTATGCACTTTTACAAGAAGATGTTCTTCAACCTGGCAACAATTATAACACATTATTAAAAGCAGTGAACTACAACAATATACACGTCTATTTAAAAAATGCTATTGTTCAGGCAACTTTTCTAACATTTTAAAAATTAGTTAAAACAAACATTATCTATAAATTTTGCATGCTCTTCACTGTATGAGTTACCTCGTTGAAAACATACATTAATTCCCCGGAAGAATTCTTTGGGATCAAAAGTGACAATCCCTCTGTATACAATGAACGAGTCGGCCTTCCATATCGTATTACTTAATTTTGAATCCCTCATTAATTGAACATTTCTAAGTAATTGAAATTACATAAATTGCTTTAAAAGTAATTATTGTCTCAAATATATTCATATTATCAAAGGAATTGAAATAATAATAATTGTCCCAAATAGGGTGTGTCATGTAATTTGGAAATTGTGAAGAGTTTAAGAAGCGAGATAGGATTTTAAGGACAATGTAATACACTACTTTTCCATACATGATATACGAAAATAAAAAACAAAGTGGGTGTATTGTTCACTTTTAAATATCGGGTAATATCAGACAAATTAAGTTTGCTTGAACAACGTAAAGAAAATTAGGTTATAATTTATTAAATTTACTTTTCAAGTATGTTTCTAGGATATTTATGTATTATAGCGTCCAACGTTATCGTAATGAGTTAATAAATCGACAATTATAGCAATCAGGCAATGGTGTAATCCGTTGGTCATTATCACCATATTTAAATCCGTCGCCAAAAAGTTACTAAACCGTTGGCAAAGACGATATAATACGCAAGTACGATTTTTAGAAAGCCGATTTCTTATGGAGCTCTTAATTCTGAAACTGATAAGCATCTGTCTTTGAATAAACGACATTGAGCAAGAATAATATCCCTTTATTCATTTGAAAGAAAAGTTTGAATATCCTGAATCGAATAATAATGATAATATTTCACTCAAAGCTATTAAAATAGCAATAACTGAAATTAGTTCAGGTTCATTTGAAGCTTTTAAATTCTCTAAAATGTTTTATATAAACATTCATTTTTAGGGTTATTTTTTTGTAAGCTATAGGTTCTTCGCTGCTATAGACGATACCCTAAGGGAAATAAATATTTAGATTTGTGATTACTCCCAAAGAATCCAAAGAAAAAAGCTCAGAAAGAAAATTATATTTATGTATATAATTGCAAAAATTTTAAATAAGGAATTATTGTTACTATTCTGCAACAATATTATCATCCTTGTAATGAAAAAAAAGTCAGGTCCATTTAATGAATGTTACATGAATGCCATATTAAAGACGAACGTTCTTGGCGAAAAAAATTGAAGTTCTGGAAAGTACTAGAATTTTGGAATATCTCTCTAAGATAGTGAGATCTTTCTATGGGGTTCATATATTCTGCTGCGAAGATATAAGAAGTGAAATACATAAACTGATCAGTTTGAGTGAGAATAGGAGTGTTTATCTTTTCTAAATTCTTAAGCTTTTATCTATTTAGCAATCGTCTTTTCTATTCGGTTACTTGCATTTCATATATTCTTCAGGAAGGAAACATCATTTTCCATTATCCAATGCTAATGATGTAAATTACAATTAGCATAAAGATAGGATATAAATTATAAATAGCATAATCGGACAAAAATAAATAGAAAAAATCCTTTTTTAGAATTTGGTAAAATTGTTAGAAAAGAATTTTAAATCCTTTTAAATTGAAAGCTGAATTAAACATTCAAAATTGTTATCTAAAATATATCTGTTCATTAGAGTTATGGATATTACAATGACTGTCTTATTATATAATATGTACTTTCTATATAAACTCGCATTAAGCGCTGCATTATATAAAAGACATAACATGGTGAATGCATAATATAAATGGCATAATAAGACCATTGTTAAGGCTCAGTTGGAATTCCTAGTGATGGGATATCTGATTCTGGATTAGCGATATAAGCATATATTATGCATGGTAGATTTCAATCAGAATTAATGAGAGCGTATCAGAGCATAGAGGCCTTGTGTCTTAATTATATTAATGGTGTGCCTTTTTCCTAGCAATATCTTTATGCCCATATAAATGCAGTTCAAGGTATCTTTATGCTCTTGTTTCCATCATTTATCACGACAGAATTGCTATGTAAAGTAACAATTTAGACAAATGCTTTTGAAACAAGATTAACGAATTTCAGATCGATTCAGGTCTATTTTTGCTCTAACTAGTAACTTATTAGTATAAAAAGGGGATACTATTACATAATGAGATTGAACTGATAAATTGCTCTTCCCGCCAAATTCATCCACGAATTAGTTTTCCCATTTTTTTCCCTCTGTGTTCTCGGCCGGGAGGACTCGATTACAGAGACCCGATCAGTCTATCAGGAAACAATAAGCAGCGTGTTGTTCCCCCCATCTGCGGAGGAGGGAATAATCATTCTTAATTCCGTCTGCGAAACGATACGATTCCTTCCGCAATTTAATCGATTCATGTGAATATCTGCGGAATTACTGTCCCGTAATTTAGCCCCCATGCTTGCGAAATAGGTTTACATCACGTCCAGTAAGACGAGACAAGATCCGGATTGGTCCGGGAGACTAGCGGTCTAGACAAAATAAATGGGATCAGTCCGGGAGCCTGGATTCCTTCCTCCTTATTTGTTTTTTTTCCGTCTTCCCTTTCCCTCTCCTTTTGGTGGGAATATAAGGTTTTCGGACCGCCTCGCCCACTTTTGTTTGTTTTGTTTTTCTCTTCCCTTTTCTTTTCTCTCTTTTTTTAGCACTGACTTGACTTCTTTGGCGAAATTGTTGGAGCGAACCAGATCTTCGATGGTGTGTGAGTAGCTAAATAGTTGACCACTGTCCACTGTCGGTGTCAGGCATAAAGAGAAGAAGAAGATGGCAAGTCACATTCGGAGATCGAATATCGAATGGGGGCCTTTCCAATTCTTTATACTTAAAGGAAATTTTTTTAGAAGCAGAAGAAGGGGTAAAATGAACTAATCGAGTGTGGCTTTTAATAAAAGAAAATAAAAACTGAGAGGTGTTTTTTTGAAGTGATTGCCTTCAGAAGAGCTTATGTTTTCAGAAGAGTTTCTTTTTTTTTTTAAATTCTTTTCAAGTATTTTTCTCTTAAGAACTTGAAAATTGTGGCTGGCTTAGTTTTTATTTAATGATTAATCTTCTTTCCGATTGAATTACTTTGAAATTTCTGGAAGCAATTTTCTGGTTGAATAAACGATTTTTAACATTTTGTTGCTAAAAGGAAATATTGTTGTTTCTTTGAAAGGGCAAATAAAATTAAAACTTGAGAAGTACATTTATAAATATTTTTTTTTAAATTTGCTATTTGTTTTAATAAAGCAAGAAATAAAACTTGTGATTAAAGGATAAGAAAAAAGGAAATTACAAACCAATTATTGTTTTATGGTTTGATCCGTTGTAATATGTGCGGTTTGATCTTCAGTTCTTGATCTTCAATTCAGTTGGATTGTAATAAACTTTCAGATTCATTTTAATCATAGGAATACATTGTTCAAGAACAAAGTTAAAAGCTAACTTTCTTCATGTTTTTTTCCAGGGAATAGATTTTTCTTAATCCTCCCTCGAATTATTATTAGTAATGACAATTATCAGAAACTGTATAACATGATTATATAACACTGTTCTGACATGATACATTGAAATATGTATAATAGATTTCATTTTAATCTTGATTTCAGATTGATTTTTGTTAAGTTATCATGTTTATGTACTATAGAAGGGCAAATTTCCACAGATTACATTTCGAAGGATTTAAATCTTCATTTATATACATATCTACATTATAGATGATAAATCTATCTAAAAATACATTGTGACATCCGTGTTGGTTAAATTTATGGAGTGAAACATATATTCAAACGGCTTGACTGATTAACTTTTATACTCTGATTACATTTCATTCAAATGTTTATAGAGAATAAAAAATTTGGTGTAAAACCTGCATATAATTCGGCAGCTTAATATCCTTTTGACTACCTTGTTTACAGACAAAGAGACATTATTTCAAAATATGTTTCTTTGGGCTAAGGAGATTTTAAAGGTGGATATTCTTCAAAAACTTGATCTCAAATTTGTATTATAAATCTTAGACTATTTAGTTTACGAAAAAAAAAAGGAATTCGGACCAAAACATAGTATGAATTTACATTTAGAATGATAAGATCAAGGATCAAATTTCATCCATTATTAGGTTTCAGACTTAATGAAGTCACAGGATTTAAGGCATACCACTTAACATACTTTCGTAAAATGTATTTCTTCCAAAATTTAGAGGAATTCCACATAGTTGGTGTTTGGATCAAAAAACCAAATTTTATAGATCTTGCTCAATATGTTTTTATGTATCTTATCCACTGACAGATTGATTGAAGAAAAGAGCACTACTCAGACAACAATAGTTTGAGAAATTAGTTTTGTTTCAGAGGTCCCGAATGAGAAGACACATTAAAACACAATTTATTACTAATTTCGTTATAATTCATTCAGTGCAATCATCGGTACATTCCCGTTTGTTATATTAAAGGAATTTTAACCCTTTATCAACTGAATTATGTTGCCATCAATTTTCAAACTTCATTTTTGCATTAGTAGTTAGGTTTCCTTGCAGAATAATTCCAGAGAATTCAGGAGAAAAATTTTAATTAATAGAAATATCTTAATTAATTTAATTATCAATTAAATATTTTAATTCCTACTTTGAGCTTACATTAACTTCTTGCTATTTGGGTTACTTTCTTCGTGTTTTTTAGAATACCATCGCCAAAATTAATTATATCGCGATAATATAATCCATATTTAAATGGTACTTATAAGTACCTTTAGTAGATAAAGGGTTAAACGAAAAAGCGCATCTTGATTTGAGAGAAAACTTTAAAAAAGAATTCTGCTGAGGAATATATTGAGGAGTTTTCAAAGCTGAAGAACAATTTATTTCTGTCAGACAAATTTTCTTCAAAATTGTAACGAAAACGGAGAATCAAATTTTCTTCACATGTTTTGTTCCGATATCATTACATTGAGTATTTCCAATGCGTGGGCGGATAGTCAGGCACAACAGGCTTCAAGCTACGAATTTCTACGAAATAGAAATTCATCTGCTGTTATATTTGTAACTCTTCAAGCAAGTTTACGAACTCTAAAAATAGTATCAAAATAATAGGAAATAACTGTTTATTCTTTTAAATAGAATTTCGAAAAATATATTTAAAATTTGCATGAACTATTATTTAATAAAACATTATACTATGAAAGAGGACTCTACACTTCTCTAATTAACTTTCATTGCAAATAAATGATGCAAATTAATTCCACCTGCTATTACATAAAATTTGAAAATTATATTGCAATTAAAGAAAAGCTTGAAAAAAAAGTTTTATGTGACTGTAAATCAAACTTTTGAAGTGGTGTAAAAATAGTTTTGTGTAATAATATACTTCCAATCTATTTATGCAAAAATTTATTTTGTTGTTAATATTTTAATGAATTTTTTATTAATTATAATCATTAAAATTTCAAAAAGCGCTTACTTAATGACCATCTGCTTCTGAAAAAAATAGTGCCAGGTTTCAAAGGGCAGATCTATGATTTTTATGTCCTTCTTCTGTCAGTTCACCTAAATAGTTCTAACCCAAAACCATTATCATGTTGATAATGATGACGGTGAGAAACGCTTGTCCTCTTTACAAAGTAAAGAGGGGTTGCAGTAGCTTCTGAGGGTATAGACCCCTGAGCACCCGAGGGTAGAAGTCTGACTTCTAGCTCATATGAGGATGCCACACGATAATTCGCTAATTTAGCCCCTTTTTACAAGGTGGGAGGGACACATTAACAGCTAATGTTGTTACTTATAGCACTTGCCATGGACAAGCCCCGCTGATACATCAGTAGATTTGAAGCCGGAAATATTCGTCTCTTGTTGTACAAGTAGCGCCATCTACGGCCAAGAGTACGACTTAGCAACACACACGTCACAACCCTTTTTAGGGGGCGGACAACATTCATGCAAATTCATTCATTCATCTCAGATGGTAATTTAGACCTGGAACAGGGAACAATCACCCCTGGCCCAGAACCCCCAGTGATATTACTCTTGATATGGAGGACTTTGCAACCACGAACAGATTTAACGAGCGCCAATCGAAACACACCCGGGGATTCTTTTGGCCGGTGAGCTTCGAACCCGTAACCTAAGGAGTACGAGTCCAACGCTCTACCAACCAGGCCATCCCGGCCCCACATTCACAGTACACAGCAACAAGTACACATAGGAACAACCAGGGCCTGACCGGGACTCGGTCCCAGGACGTCCAGACCACGAGGAAGACGCGCTTCCTATATGTCAGGACGCCGTCTCATTATTATGGTAAAAATAATGAGTACAGGGACAAGGAGAAAAAGTAAAAATCTTTGATAGTATTATTTTTCATTTTTGGAAAAATATTTCAATTTCAAGTGCCAGTTCTAGCCTATTGTTTATAAGAACACTAATTTGAATCGTTATAAGTTCCTTATACATTATAAGAAAATAAATAACAAATCTTTATGGAAATGAATATATTTTGATTTATGTAGCATAAGAAGTCGGAAGAGATGCGATTAATTTAAATACCATCATTGTTGAATGAACAGGCCTCAAAACAAAAAAAATATTTCAAAGATTGTTTAGTCTTGAATTTGAGCAATATTTTAATCAATAAAACTATGTATCTTTCTCTAAATATTCAATCTATAAAGAAAATTTCTTGTTGAATGTAGCTAATACTATTTTCGATAATAAACATTCTTATCAACATTCCATATTTACTTTTAAATATCTCACAGAATTTAAAATGATTTCAAGACATGTTTTTCCGTAATTGTTATGAAAGCGTTATTAATCGTAGTAGATGCAAAATTAATTTTAAAAGGAATAATTATTCAGAAAAATGATAAAAAGGAAGTTCGAATTTTTTAATTAAGTATATAAAAGTTTGTTGTAATATAATAGTGAAATTGAAGTTAAATTTTTAGAAATAATATTTTGTCCCTCTCGTAAAGAGAGAAACATAAATATTTCATATGGAAAATTAGCTATTTTCGAGCTCAAAATGCCTTGAAGTTTACTTGATTTTAATAATAAATAATAAAATTCATATAGTGAAGTATTATTTGATTTTCATTGTTTGAAAATAATGATAAATTATATGTACTGATGATATAAGAATAATGATAAATTCTGCATAATAATGTTGTAGGGATGTTAAATTCTATTATAATGATGTAAGGATGATGAATTCTATGTCATTAAATGATATTCTATATAATTATTCCATTTCGCATCTCTTTTTAAAAATCATTGCAATAAAGTAATATACAGCTGTAGAGAAATTTTAATTTAGAGAAGTTTTAAACATAGTCAAAACTCGGGAAATATAGGCAAGGTAACTGGGAATAGGCAACCAAAAATACAAACAAATAGTAACTCTGGTAAGGAAATCAGAACAATGATGCTGGCTGTCTTTTTTTTTTTTGAGTGGAAGTATCCTTATTTCCACGGACAAAAAGGAATCAGCATAAGTAGTTAAAGCCCGACAATACTGCAATACGTTGCTTTAAATTTGAATTCAAAATGCAGTAAAGGCAATATCGCGGAAAAAATAGGGTTCTCTAAAACAATACGCCATATTCTCTAAAAAGAGATATATCCTGTTTACAGAAGTGTTATTAGAATTAAGTCATAGTTTGGCGTTAAAAATTCACATTTTTCTTATACGCTATATTAATAAGAGAGCAAGAAAAAAATCACCAAAACTTAATTGATTATTAATTTTCTCTTTTAAAAAATTCTATCCTATATAGGACACGATGATCCATTCCATTAATATCAACATTTTATTAAATTAAGATTTAACGAAATAGCAAGAAATATCGGGCATTAAGTTTTAAACTGTAGATATTAAACCGTTTTTTTAGTTTCAGAATTTTTTTGTAAGATTTTTAAGTATATAACAGCATTTTTCCCTAGTTAGATTTCTAATACATGATCACTTTGCAGCGTTTAGTAGACTGAATTTTTTATTGAATTCCCAAGCTTTTGAATGAGAAAATTCTATTGTTATGCCATCGAACATTTACAATTTCAATTTTAGTGTCAAATTTTCAGTGGGGTCTCCCATTATCCACCTTTCCCAATATTTCATATGATTTGAAGGGGCATTTTCTCGTTCAGTTCTCAACAACTGTTACAATATTAAAGAAATACTCGCCTCCAAGTTAAATAAAAAAATCAATACTGTATGAAAATATTATCCGTATACATTTTGTGTTCTGCAAGAGTTTCAACAACATACAACAAATTTTCAACAAAGACACGGGATAATGTTTTCTTTTTTTATTGTTGCTGAACTTTCATATACATGTTACGACTGTCATTTAGGACTCTTTCTACGCTTTCTTAATTGGTGTAATATTATAGATTATTCAAGAAAAGCCGATTTGAGTTTAAGTCCCTATTTCACGGATTTACCTTTCGTATACAATTTAAAATAGCGTACCCTTCTTTCACCATACTTAAATATTAAAAAGACACATAAAGTTGTAGTAAAATTTCATTCAACAATTTATAAACTGAGTGAAATTTACAATATATCTTTGATAGTTGTAACAACATTGTCACTGAAGAGTAAAAGCTTCTTTATATCAAAGTACCTCTACCTTGACATTGTTTTGCTCAGAGACGTTGTCACAGCAATAGGAAATTTTCCCAGTGCATTTGTTTATTGGGTAAAGTGTGCTTACTATCCACCATAAAATAATCTAACCTAAATATGTTTTGACTCTTCGGCTTTCTTGTGTTTTGTCAGAAAATTTTATCTTTTATTTTTCAATAAAGCATATGTATTGCTATAGCATTACTCTTGTTACTTTCCTTTTCACAACTATAATTTCATTCTTCGTATAAAATATTAATGTAAGTTTTTTAGCTGAAATAATATTCAATATTTCCTGATAAAATTGTTTAAAAACAATACAGGAATTGATGAAAGTCCGCAATGCGAATCGCCTGTTTTGTTTTTAAAATATTTATAACTTCATCAGTATTTTTTATTCCTTTAGATATTCAATTATTCCAAATTTTTTTACTGGAATCTTTTTCTCAAAAATAGCATGAACCTGTGGAATGCTGTTTCAGGAATCAATCAGTGATTAACGCTAGATCAGGTGTTATTATTACCAAACCCGGTTCAATATGAACAGATTTATCCTTAAATGGCATATCGTAATTTAAAGTCTCTTCAGTTGTTCAAAATTTTCTCAATTCCCTTTTAGTATCGCTGTTTGAGAATTATATAATTAGGTATGGTTAGGTATAATTTGTAATTATGTATGAAAACTGAAATCAGATCTTACCTCTAACTGCTATTCCCCTGAAAAATTGAATCACCGTATATCTAGAACTCATAATCAATGGAAAAAAACCTCAACAAGAGTATTTAATGTTTACGAATCTCACTATTTTTCCAGGTAAACAGATTCATTTGGGATTTAAAAACCTAAATCAATATTCTAAACTTTTTAAAAC
Source organism: Argiope argentata (assembly GCA_026289955.1). Lineage (NCBI taxonomy): Eukaryota > Metazoa > Arthropoda > Arachnida > Araneae > Araneidae > Argiope > Argiope argentata. Next base: position 4,794,503 of record JAOUZG010030345.1, on the reverse strand, counting down.
AAAGAAAAATGGTTCCAATGTTTTTCAAAATATCGTCAATAGTTAAATAATTATAAAATTTCAAATATACTTTCATTTAAATTATATAAAAAATCAATTAATAATTGCATTTGTGTATTCAATCCATAAAAATATTCTTGTCTTGAATATAAAATCAAAAATAACTATTTATAAAATTGCTCAGGATGATTCATTAATGATAAATTTTCATCACGATACTTCAAAGTTAATTTTCACGCTTAACGTTAATTTCACGCATTGATTTTAACGCTCACTTATTCGCATTTGTTTGTGTTTGTTACTTTTGAAGTAAATAGATATACCAGAAACAATTTTAGTAAATGTTTTAAAGAATAAAAATTGTTTAAATAGCTAAAAGCTTTACATAAACTATTTGCAACTTCTTTCTTCAATATAATTGTCATTGATATTGATTATCTTCTCCCATTCTTTAAATGAAATAAAGAACAAGTTGTTTATTAAAAAAAAGCTACATTAATTAAAAATTAAATTGTTATTTTTATTAAAAAATTACGAAATGTGTCTTATTCCAAATAATAAAAAGTGCTTTTAAATGTGCTGTTACGAATTTATTGTAAGGATCGATTTTTTTTACTTTTTAAATAATTAATCCTTACATAAGTAAATATCTTCGTAATAATAAAAGATCAACGCTTTAAGTTTTTCTGTATATGAAAAACCATCCTGCGAACTGTCTTTCCTCAGCAAAATAGAAAGTTTCCATTGAAAGCATTTTTTTAAAGTAATGTCGATGAAAAAAATGTTTCCAGAAGTATGAAAAAATAAAATGAGAAAGTAATTCAATTAGTTCCATTTTTAATTGCAAAGATATTCGAAGAACTTTGTCGAAAGGACGAAAACTAATGAACTATTTTTTTAAATTCCTTTTTTTCATTTCCAAAGTAACATTCGAAATATCAAATTAATTGAAGGAAATTGAAATCGAAAATTGATATAGTCTTTTTAAATTAGAAGTAAAAAAATAAGCAATTTACTATCATTTAAAGTAATCTCACCATATTGACTCCCAGGAATTCTGCATGAAACATTTTTTTTCAAAGCGGACGTCTTCCTCTGTTAAAAATCTTTCACGGATTTTCAAGTTATTATGTTAAGTGATCTTAGCGGATGTATGATATGAAATTAAAAACAAGTATCACTTAAATCTCTTTTAAGTTTTTTTCTTTTTTGCTATCCACACTAAAAAGTAAATTTCCTCTTCATTAAAAATGTGTTTGCATTTTTCTTTCTAAAATTCAATTAAATGTGATTTGGAAAATCAAAATTGTTTGAAAATTAAATCACAAAAAGTCCATTCATTTCCAATTTTATATTGCATTTCATGGTGTTTTTTTATTACAAATGATGTACACTTCCTCTTTTCCAAAATCTTTTCTATTCTTAGTTTAAAATTTTATCTTTTCTTTATCAATACTGAATTATATTATACATATCTTTAAAAAACCACTCTCTTAAGTCAAGGAACTTGTAAAGCAAGGAAACTTACTTGTTTCGAAAAAATTCTTTTAAAAGTTACCAGAAGTGTTTTTAATTATTTACTTCAGTTTTAACAGTCTGTTAATCTCAGGAATTTGTTTGTCCTGGTTTATAAAAAAAAAACTGAAAAATTCAAAATGCGTATTTCAATTTATATTTCCGTTGTTTATTGAACCATGTATGAGATTTTTTTAATTCCATTTCAATGGGAAAACTGTGGTTTTGTTATTTGATTTTTTAAATATAGTATATATAGTTTAATATAATATTTTTAATATATATATATACTACTAATTTTTAAAATACATACACCACAGTTTTTTTTTTTATTTCAGAGAATCATAACTTTTGGTACATCATTTTGCAAATACTCTATTATTGTTTCTGTAACAGCAAGATATTTGAAATGACTCTCTTTAAGATCTACAAAGGAAATTATTACAAGGAAAAGTTTATCATTTTAATGTCATTGGCATAATAAACATAAAATGGAGAAAATTATTATTTGAAGATTTTTTTTTCAGAATAATATCAAAAACTTTAAATAACATAATATAGAGACGAAGAAAATTTTAAAAAATCAACATCATCTATTAATCTATTAAAAAGACATTAGTACCTCTAAAAATAAATAAACTCAAATTTTAGATGTAAATCCCTTTTTAAGTAATTATTTGACAAAAAAATATATTAAAAAAATTCTATACTTTTCTTCAAAAATATTTTGATGTAGATATTACTAAAATCATCATCTTAAAACATTATTCCTTTTATGAGATTTAGATTTTTTTGACTAATCAATATTCAGATATTAAATTTTGAACGAAAACAAATAAAATTGATTTAAGTAACTAATGAACTTTTCCTAGATTTAATAATAAAATAATGAAGATAAGATTTATGATTGCTTATCCTCTTTTCAATTAATTGCTAATCCTTTACTAAAACTATGTGTGAGGTGTTGTCGATTTACATCCGGTACTTATGTATTATACCGTCCAACTTTAATGTCAAATTTTGAAGTCGTTGCCAATGAGTTGCTAAACAGCTTATTATGGCAATCAGGCAATTGTGTAACCGTTGGATTACAACAAATTACAACAACAACCTGTTTATTTTTATCACCAAATTTAATTTCGTCGCCAATGTGTTACTAAACCGTTGACTACGAAATTTCCTATAATTTTTGTCATAATCTAGCAGCTGAAAATTTAGGATTCTTCTTATTTCTTTCAACGTAGGATTACAACAAATAATCTACGATCGGTTCTTTTCCGTTAACCAGGCGCAAGGGAAAAATCGCCAAAGAAATTTGGCAGATTTCTACATTGTTTGGCGATTTTTCTCTTTAAAATCGCCAAAAGTATTTGGCGGGATTTTACATTATTTGGTGATTTTACGCTTTAAAATCGCTATAAAAAATTTGGCGGAATTTTACATTATTTGGCGATTTTTCGCTTGCGCCCGGCTAACGAAAAAGTACCCTACAATCAATCGAGAAGATTTAAAAAATAAAAATGTCTGTTTAATCGAAATTATACAGCTATACATAAAACTCTTCATATTTTTTATATATACAAAAAATGAAGTAAAGTCTTCTTACTATTTACATAAATATATCACAGAAAACTAACATGACAATTAATTAGAATATTTCTTATAAAATGGAAAAAACCTAAAAGAAAAACCAATTTTTTTCAATGCCTTAAAAAAAGATCTTATACCTAAAATGGAACAGCCTAAGATAAATAAAAAAAGCACATTTGGTACACACGTAGTCAGACATTAAACGAATTGAATGAGGAGATGGCGCAGTAAAGCAGATAATCTTGATTACTTTATTGAAGAACATTCTCGCTTTCCGGCCGTGTATTTTAAGATTTCTTTAAACTGATGAGGTAAGATGATTGGATTTTTTTCTTGTTTTATCGCCTTGCTCTTCGAAACAGCTATAAATTTATATTAAAGCTTCTCCTCACTGAAAGATGCGATTCTTCATCGATTTGCTTCAGAATTTCTTTGAACAGAAACCTTCTCACTTCTATGTAAATATGGCACTGAAAGGAAAGTTGCTTGAATCAACTTTATGAGATTTAAAAAATTGAAAAGAATTTTTTTTTTCAACCGTCATCTTTCCTTTTAATCTTTTGTTTCGTTTCGTTTTAGCATGATTTAATCTCAAAATATCTTTGACTGTTTATGCTTCCTAAAAGGATTTACCATCAATATAATTTGTCATGGTCATTAACCAAAGAATTGGCTATATCTTTGGTATATTTTAGTTGATGTGTTAGCTTGTTAAAAGTTTGCTTTAGAAATTAAAATATTACAAGAATATATGTATATTTTTATTCATGCTATGTGCTGTATATTTTTATTCCAAATATATGAAACTGAAGTACAAATATTTACTTCATGTCCTCCGAAATGTATACTCGAATCACAGGTATAAGGCCTGAAGGTATACATCAAAGCATTTTATTTCTTGAAACATTCCCACGTTTTGTAATCGTACTGAATAAAAAAAGTTACTTTTTTAATTATTAATATCTATCTAATATAATAATAATAATCAAAATAAGTTACAAGAATAACATTTGATACTTGATAATAGACCAAGTCCGAGCACAGAGGTAGTACGTGTTTCCCGTCATCTGGGCGTCATGGGTTCGAGTCTGTTCGGGCATGGTTGCTCTTCATCTTTTCTATCTGTGAGGTGTTTAAATGTGCCCCAATTCGAAAAAGGAGCTGTGCAAGTGCAAATGACTGTAATGCATGAGTAACTAAGACCTATTCTTGGCCCTAATTGGCACTACTTAAAACAAAAGACTCTCCCACGGCGTTGAAAATACAATGCAGGTATAATTTTTTGATCAATTATTTATAGTAATAATATTTGTTGGGTCTGGTTAGCCTAATTGGTAGGGCGTTGAATCCGCATCCTTTGTGAACAGCCAGCGATGCCTTTCAGCCAAAGACTCCTTATGTCTGGTGGACTGCGCAAGCATAAATCTTTTTTTGGCCACACAGTCCTCTTTGTGGGGAGTAATACCACAGGCTGTTTTGGGTTAGAGGTGATGTTCTCTGTTTCAGATCTAAATTACTATCTGTGGATAAATGAAATGTATGAATGAATTCCATATACATACCTTTTTCCCCCCGGAAAAAGGGTATGTAAGCTAGAAGTCAAGACTTCTGATCTCGTTTGCTCAGCGGTTTATTCCCTCTGAAGCTACTGCACAACCCTTATTTTGTAAAGTGGAACAAGAAACAAGAATAATAATGGTAATTATTTAATAATTACAATTATCTTCGTTAACCTAAGAAGGAACTGATTTTGAATTTTTTTTTTAATACTATTTGTTCATAAAGAATTTGAGCTCCATATCGAACCTTTGTGTGCAAATGTCATTTTTCCATTTTTGTTCATTTGAAATACTTCTGGTAATTTTTAAAAGAAAAATAAATTCCTACAATTCCTGGATATTTGGGATTCGTCTGTATTTATTAAGTGCTTGTACAAATCCACAGTAATTTTTTCATCTGGCTCTCTCTATAAAAAATCTTTATATAGTTTTTTCTGAAGAGCTTAAATAATATATTTTCAAATTACTTAAATTCCAAATCTTAAAAATTTATAACTTCTTACACGGTATTGTTAATCAAAAACATTCTATAAGAACAAATCTGAAACTCAATACTTATTCTAAAAATTTCAAAATTATCTTGAAGTCTTTTCTGCGATAATTGATTAAACATATAACTTCTTAAAGTATATTTCATGCAGAAAAATCTTGAAATTTACTGTGCAAGATCAGAAATTACTCATTTCTTGCGACCAAGTATATAAGCACAGAATGACAAAATCTCTTGAAAAACATGTTTTTGAGTTTGAAATTGAAATTTCTATCACACGTATTGGATTAGATTTCCAATTTTAAGCAATTTTTTTATCTTTAGATAACAATCTTCTCGGCCGAAAGGAAATATATTTTCAGTTTTGTTTCATTAAAAAATTACGATTGCTGTCTTAGAAGATGCTTAAAGTACTTTACAACTTATTATATGTATTTTTTTGTTATTTTTACCTTTTACTTTTTAAAACTTTAATAGAGATTTTTCTTGAATAATTTTTAAAAAATTATTACACTAACAAAGATTTTAGAGTTTTGGTTATGAATTAGAGATTTTGGTTAGTAATTTAAAAGAATAACATAAATTCTCTTTTCTTTGCATTGCAGAATACAAATTTCTAGAATGATTACAATGTATTCGCTTTTAGAGTGCAATCAAAGCAATATTATTTAGCTTTAAAAAATTACTGTATTGTACATAAATAAAGTACAGTTCAACACACTATTAATTAATTTTTAAAAATACTAACTGCAAAATTTTATTGAATCTATGAGTTCCTAAGCATTAAAAAAATATATAATTAAAATAACCATGTTTTTTTTATTATTTAGGATGGTTATTAGAAGAACAGGAAGCAACAAAACTATCGGAATTAAGCATTCAATTTATCATCAAAATTAAAAATAAATTCGAAATTAATTCAAGGAGTTTCATAATTATATTTTAATACCATTTTCCTATAAATTAATAAATAAACAGGTTAATAGGCAAGAAACTTAAGAAATTTAATAGCAAGATGCATGTGTCATATAAAGATTCGTAAAATTATATTTTTAGAGATGAATTCTCGAAAATTACTTTTTCGGATTGCCTATATTTGCCATATAAGGAGAATAAATTTATCACACTTAGCTTAAAAACATTCAGTATTATAATTTTGATTTTTGATTCCAAAGCTTGGATTTCGCTGTACTAAGTATGAAATTCTCGGCATTGGAATTAGTAATGTCAAGGTAAAACCCCACTTGTCGTCTTTCTTGGAATGGAAATGTAAAGATGGGGTTATAGCTTATTGGAGATGTAAGTAGAAGATACTCATAATTGAATATCTAAAATTCGTTGGACACAATTGGAAGCGAGTTTCGTCGCTAAAGACTGTAGTCCCCTGTCGGCATCATTTCTTCCTGATCGAGACAGGCGCTACTGTAATATGGCTTGAAAGTGTGCAGGCGTGAGTGGCAGGTAGCGTAATAGTCGGCGCGAGCGTAGATTTCGCTGTCTTAACCGTCTTTGAATGTTCATAGTAGATACTGGGGTTGGGTTGAACGTCTGATGGTTGATAGAGATGAAGAAGGCGCCGTGACAGCTGATCGGACAATCACTCTGTCCTCACGATCTGTTGTGGCTCCAGGTCAATCACTACCATCCTGATGCTGAATTCTACCATTTTTCATCCATCCTTGCCCGCATCTTCGAATTGTCACATCGCTTAGACTCAAATTACGAGCGATTCCCCGATTTGTCCAAACGGTATCTTTCAATCCAATGATACGACCTCTGTCAAACTCTGACAGTTGCTCGTAATGAGCTCGAACCCTGCAGCAAGGCACTTTTTAAGTTGTTGAAAGGTAATCTGAATCGCAATTAAACCGAAAGTTTTAACAATTGTTGAAGAACTGCTCCTTATATACATCTGCTGGATACGCAGTTCCGATGCGTTGGAGATCAAACTATTCATTCTTTGGACACCAAAATTGAATTATTTGCATATCTGATCAAAACACTCATGTATACGAAATTTCAAGGCAATAAAATGATTACTTCTTGGTGCGTCGATTTTTTTTGTTATAGAGTGTAATTCCTAGCCCCTATGAAGGCAGAAAGAATAAATGTAGATTTTAAATTGCTCTTAACATCTTCAACCCTTTCAAGATTTTGTACACGTGGTGATGAATAATTCTGCAAATACTTTCCATTAATGTTCTATGCTAATTATAGCACTTTTTATATGTAAAATAATAATGAATATCCGTGGTGAAACCCTGAATTATTATTACTAGAAAATGTTAATAATTTATTAATTATGATGTTTATTTTCTATGAAGGCTGAAGAAATGAATGGAGATTTTAGATTATCTTTTAATATCTCTAATCTTTTTTAAGATTTTGTGCAAGCGGAAATGAATATTTCTGCAGATACATTATCTTAACAATTATTTCACTATTGTTCACTCCTAATTATGGCACTAATTTGTATGTGAAATAATTATTATCTGCGATGAAAACCTGAATATATATTACTGGAAAATGTTAATAATTTATGAATTATATTGTCTACTTCTTACAAATGCAGAAGTAATGTAGGAAAATTTTAGACTACCTTTCAATATCTCCAACCTTTTCAGGATACTGTACAAGAGGTAATGAAATTACCTACAGGTATTTTATTTTTATAAAAAGTTTACTATTTCACACTGCTAATTTGCCTAGCTCCTATGTAGGCAGAAGAAATGAATGAAATTTTAGATTGTAATTTATTATTTCCAACTTTATCGTGATTTTGTATATCTCGTAATGAAATTGTATGCAGATACATTATCTTACAAATTATTTTGGTACCTTTTCCAAATTATTATGACACTATAGTGTATTTAAAATAATGGAAGCATGTGGTGAAAATCAAAAATTATATTGTTGAAAACTATAAATAACTTAGGAGTTACAGTGTTTAGCTTCTATAAAAGCAGAAAGAATGATTGGGCATTTTAGAGTGCATTTTGTTATCTAGAAAGTTTTAGGACTTACCGGATGTACACGGGATAATTCATGTTCCTACAGATACATTATCATCATTGATTCATTATTGATAACACCTAATAGTGGTGCTATTCTACATGTGAAATAATTATTATTTGTGGTGAAAACCTGAATTTATGTATCTGGAAAATGTTCCTACTTTACAAATTATAGTGCCTAACTCCTACGAAGCAAAACTAATTAATGGAGATTGTAGTGCGTCTTTAACTACCTTGCACCTTTTCAGGATTTTCTAATTCTCTGCAGATGCATCAACTTAATAATTATTTAATTATTATTATGAATTTATTTTTTAAAAATATTTATTTATTTTTAATTTTAGTACTATTGTATTTGTGGAAAAAATGAATAGTGAAAAACTGAATTTATAATGCTGAAAA
>JAOUZG010030345.1:4762900-4783015 GCA_026289955.1 Argiope argentata | reverse complement strand
TCCAGATAAATAATGAAAAAAAGATTTTAAAGATATATATTGTGGAATTTTTAAGTCAAATAAAAGTCGGAAAAGTCTGAAAATGGAATACAATATTGTTAAAGAATTAAATAAATATAAATAAAAATTCCAAATATATATATATTCATTGGATTTCTATTTAATTAAATAGAAATTTTAAGATGAACTTAGTCGAACTCTCTTGCATATTTATTGAAAGTATTCAAAAACAAAATGTTAGAAACTTAAAAAGAATAAATGTATGACAGCCAAAATGTGAATGTTTATATAGTCCGAAAAGTAGGACGGGTTTATGAAAACATACTTCTCCACACGAGAGAAACACATCTAGAAAATAAATGTAAGCTCGTGAAGTTTATATATCAGATGGATAACGTTAGAGAAAAAAGTATAAACATCTGAAAATAAACTAGAGACATATTTTTCCTGGAAGGGTATTTTCAAATGGCAATTTTGTTATTTAGGAAGTTCTATCTACCGTAAAATAACCAAGTTCAAATATTTCTACTAGAATGGTTTCCGTTTGAAGTACTTTTTTTACAGAATTTTTTATCATTAATTTTTTTTGCATTAGCCATCAAATATTCATTTCGCTCTCTAATATTTAATTTGCTTTTCCCTATTAGATTTTAACTCACTATGCACAGAAAATATTATGAAATATAATACTTTTTTAGAATTTGATTTTTTTAAAAAAATACATTAAAAATTTATTTACAGCAACCATTTTATGGCAGAATTGTAAAAACTTTGAATTTGAAATTAACTGAATTTGAAAAACTTTGAATTTGAAATTAAACATAATTTCTTAATAGAATAAAAGTGAGTAACGTATTTGATTCCATGTCAACAAATTACTTCATTCATAGAAATAATTGTATTCTGTTATCATAAATTATCTTCAGTAAAACTGAAAATAATTATCTTAATCTCAAATTAAAACCACGCAGCATCGAATAAACAAAAAAAAAACTTGTAGAGATTATTTAATATTTTCTTGAGGGTCTTGAAACTAGGGTATTCATCGAAATAATAATGTCAATTAAAGCGTCTTACAGCACAAATTACCACCAGCGATGCCAAAACACTCAACCGAAAGAAAATTCCAAAGACGATTCAAAGCTTCCAGGGACATTCATCTCTCTGAGTAACTTTTCCGTATGACTTTCCCTCCACATAAAAGAAATAGCTGTCTATGGACAGAAAAGAAGTTCATTACGAAATCCTTCTGTAGTCTGCTAATCTACTTGCTTTCATGTTTTCTGTCGGCCTCCATTGGGTAAATACAGATGCAATCGGGCTTTTCACTTAATTCTCTCTGACTGGAGTTTATTTAGCAAGAAGAAGCTCTCCACTCTTGCTGTGTGGACATCCGGCCCCCCTCTGGTGGCTCAGGGCCTCCCGGAGGGCAGAGAACCCGGACGTGACGAGGAATCCGGCAAATGATGCCGTGGATATATGACCACTATAGTATTCAGCAGAGTTGTCTCTGCATGGAGTCGTGGTATAGGAATTTTATTAATGAGATCGTACGACCAGTGGGATCGGATTTGGAATAGTTATGTATTCTGGGCTAACATACCAAGCATGAATGACTCTGATGTGTAAGAATACCCAGTTCAAACTTGTGTAAACACCAAGCATGGGATGAGTTCGCAGCGTTGCAGGAAACATTTGTCAAGAAGTTTTTCGTTCGTGGGTGATTTTAAAGTAGCTTATAATAAATGAGATTATACAGTAATGAATTAGATAGCGAAATAATTATAAGGCGAGAAATGTGGATTCATTTGCTTCAATCTTATTTTGTTAGCAAAAACAAATTCATACTGTTATAGTTAAATCTAGAACTTAAATTTACTGCAGCTTCTTATTCTTATACTTATTTGTCCTGCATACTGTTATGAAATTGTATCAGAGAATATCTAATTCATCGGTCTGACATCGGTCTTAAGGGATTTAAAAAAAATCAAAAATTGAAATATATTATTTCACATTTCATATTATCATGTGAGAACATTATTATTTTTAAGGCACTGCTTTTCTTAATCAAAAAAGATTTGAAACATTCATGTGATTATCAGAATACGCATACTTAATCGGATATATTACTTAAAGAAAGACATATATATATAAATTTTTAATTTGGATTAACAGAAACTTCTTTTGTATTCCAAGGAATCTCAATTTTAACTGTTGCAAGTTTTAAAATGTATTAATCACTACGAAATATTAAATTTATGTGCCTGAGTAAACAATTTTATTTTGAAACCAAATCTATTTAAGTTTTGGTCATACTGAGCGAAATAAATAATACAAGAAATGAAAAAAAAATGAAGCATTCTATTGCAAATTTCATATTATCATGCGTGTGTTATCATTTTTAATGATATTATTTGTATTTATTAATTTAAATCATTAACCAATTTAAAGATGTTTGAAGCAATCATATGGCTATCAGAATACACATGCGTCGATGTGTCGAGAATCAGGTACATGAGAAACATTCGTGCCAAGTCGTAACTTTTTGCTGCTGAAATTTCTCCAAATGTGACAACCATGTTTACTACTTTATAATAACACTAAAAGAGGAAAATTGTTGTTCCAAAATTGAGAAATTGATCATTTTAAGCCCTTTATTTTGTGACTTCAAAAGCTTTAAAAAAGTACGTCAAGTTCTCACATAATAAAAACAATTTAACAACGAAATAAATGTTATAACGTTGCCATTGGTTTAACTATTTAATAACTTATTAAATGTTAATTTTAAAGGACTTTTTAAAGGTAAATCTCCAAATGTGACAACCTTATGTATTATTTTCTAATAACCCTAAAAAAATTGTGCCTGAAAAGCCATACATCGCCAATTTGTTGCCCGCACATTTTGAGTCTTCAGAAGCCTCAAAACAAAACATCATCATTTTCACACATAATGAAAAGAAAGAATAAAGAATATCAAAAATTAAAAATCGTGTATAATCTAAGTATCAGGCACTGATATAAATGTTTTAAGTGCATTAAATTTTAATATTATTTATAAGACATTATAATAGCAGTCATAAAATAATTTTCCTTGTGTGGAACCGGTTTCGAGCCCTGGTTCGGAGATGGTTGTTCTTCCTTCCTCTATCAGCAAGATACATTAATGGCCCTCCCCCTGTAAAAAAGGGATATGCAAGCGACTATGACGAGTATGTAGCTATTTCGTAATGTTGGCCCTAGTTGGTGCTATTTTGAATCAAGAGACGCTCCTTTCGGCTTAAAAATCGCTGCTGCTTCGCCGAAGCTTGTATATGGCAAATGCCATTAATACTAACAACAATAAGCAGGCTGTAAGTAATTTTTTTAATATTTGAAGGATGAAACGACAATATTATACAAGAATGAGTAACAGACATTAAAAAACACGTAAAAAAATCCTTTAATAATCAGTTCTTGAACTTACTGGATTACATATAGTATTTTGTATATGCCTGCATATAACTATGTATACGTAACTCATACGTAACCTAAAAAACGAAATAGAACCTTCAGATTAGTCCAATTTGCAATACTCCCAGATAATTTAAGATATTTCAGTGCCCCATATGCAAACATCAAGTTGAATAAGATCAGAAGAAAAACCTGCAAAGTGATAGGAAATGAAAGTGATAGGAACGGTTTATCACCTTGCCACCACAAAAACGTTACATCAAAAACTTCTGCTCACAGTATTCATTAAGAGGAGGAGGAAAAGTCTTGCATAAAAGTAAGGGGCTTACGGCATTACCTACTGAAGTTGATATATTCTGAAACTGTTAAGCATGTTACCAATTTATAGGGAGTTTACCAACTCTGTTACATGGCGATAATAGGTACTTTCTTCCAAGAAGAATTGTCCATTGATAAATTGGAAGTGAATCAACACCAGGCTAGTTGAGATCCACTGTAGAAGAATTGTGTGGAAGTTACGAGGGTGTTCGTAGTTCCAAATTTGACAACTCGGGGTGTTTAACGTTCCGTTGAGATACACATATTCTTCATCATACCAGAAATCTTCCATTTTCATTTGGGTAATAAAAGTCAATAAAAGAGATAACCGACGGTCAGTGTCAGCGCTGAGCAGTTGTTGGTTGTGAGTGATCTAATATGAAGAAAGTGCAATCTATCCTCAGAATCATTCAGATTGTTTCGTCCGATAAATTCAAATGTCGTAACACAACACGTACTCTAATGATGCCATAAATATTCATCATTGACTGATAAAAATGGCCGTTGCTATCGCCATAGTTTTCTCCACGCATAGCTTTATGACGAAAGCATGCCGATCCAGTTCTTTCAAATAGAGATTTTCTGTCTGTCATATCATGTGGAGGTGTTAGTTTCCAATATATAGCTAATATCTGTAGAGAAATTCAGTAGTTTCCACAGAACATTTTCACAATTAAAGCTCATTCTGTTAAACTAATAACTGCCGTGACTGAAAGAAAGCGAATCATTCAATATTCTCATTTTTATAACAAGAGTTACGCTAAACCATTCCACTTTCACAAATGAGATTGTTTTATTCTTCATTCCCAGTCATTATTTGTATTATAATCACAATACCTCAAATTGTAAAAGTTTTAAAACTCTTATTTTAAATGTCATTTGGACTTAAAATGCTTAAGTATTTCATAGTTATTTATTTTATTTCTTTCCGAATGTTTTGATTGTAAATCATAGACAGACACTCCGACCCGCCACGAAGGCACACGTAATAGAAACTGAATGACTGTACCGCCTCAACAGCAATTATCGGGAACTGTGGTTGAATCCTAATGGCCGTCACCGGCCATGGTACAACCCTCCCCGAAGAAAGTACGTCCCGTCATCGATGGGAGCCGTCTACCCCCTCCCCAACTATTTAGTGTCCCCACGGGGTTGGCGGGATTCAACCACCATACCGGAAGTATCTCATCCCTAATTACGATGTGCCCCCCCGGGGAATACGTTTTGATTGTAAAGTGTCCCCAATGGAATATTTTAAACTATTTTTTTTTCTAAAATCTTTTAAAGCATCCTTTGAATAGCCTATCTACAAATTTACAAATAAATCTAATTTTCCTTAATTAAAGATACATAATGTTTTAATAGACCAGGTTTAATCACTTATTATATTACATCACCCTTATTATATATATCAGCTTTAAAGTATTGCTATAATATCAACCTCATGTTGTGTAATTGAATGAGCTCCTTCAGGAGAAATTTTTTTTATTACAATAGAAAGAGCATTCCATTTAAAGGTCTGAAATTGACTTTGACTGCAAAATTCAATTTATTTTTATTTTCTTTTGAGGCAATATAGGAGCTGGGATTCGTCTGAAACTGTGGATAACATTATTGAAGATAGGATTATATGGAAATGAGATTAAATTATAAACAAATTCTGTGATTCCGTTCAATGGCAATCTTAGTTTTTCTAATATCAATTGTCTGCTCCTGTTAGAATATCGGAATACAACAGGTTAGAAATATAATTTCATTTTGTACTTGGAAGAGTCCAATAGTACAAAGCAGAATACTTTAAAGTCAGAGATTATTGAAACCTGTACAGCTATTCAACAGTGTGATAATTTTGTCGCATGCTAGAATATAGATTTGCACCATGCGCTATCTATAAGAAATGCTACAGAGACAAAATATTAGGGCATCTGTGTCATAATTTAAGCAAAATATAATGAAGAAATAATAAGTATTACAATATCCCGAGGCACAATTTTCAATTCGATAAGCTCCCTGATGGCAACTGTTGAATGAAGAATTATTATTTATCTTCTTATCATATCTTGAACAGAGCTTAAAGTTTTGAAGATAATGATTTTATTATCAGTGTCAATTTCTTAAATCGACATATAATCCAAAATTCAGATGTTTATGCAAAAAAAGCCCGTTAACCGAACAATTTAAACAAAGAGAACATATAGTTTTTTTACGCTTGGGGAAAATTTCATAATAAAAGACAAAGTGCATTTGCAAGTATCTAAGAAAGTTCTTTTTATAATTAATATTCTTAAATTAAATACGTATGAGTCAATTGTAAAATATTAACAAACACTTTCAAATTTAGAGAAAAATTATTTTTTTGGATAAGTAACAATGCCTTTATAGATTAGAGGCAATGCTTTGTTTCTTTCAAATTAATTTTTAAGATTAAACTATGATTCATTTAGATAAATGAAGTGATATTTTATATTTCTTATCCAGTCTCCAATAGTTATATTGACAATATTTGGTGTCATATAATAAAATACAGACGAAATACTTTTTAAAGAGCAATTGGAAATCAGACATATTTTTTACTAGAAAAAAAACCCATAAATTCTTTGAGGTAGAAATCTATACTTGTTTGAACACGGATGTACAAATACCGATCATGTTACATATTGAATGTCAGTAAGTGCTTCGTCTTACTATTCATATAATAATGTTAGGAAAAGATCTAATTTAAGGAACACATAGCAAGCTAGGAGATTTGGAATGCACAGTCCTCTCTATTGTCCATCAATAAAAGGGACATTTTGAAATTTTCACAAAAGAAACAGGGAATATAACCTCCTTGAAAAGAGAACCTGCTTCTGTTTTAAATCATATCCTGAAGGCATACCTTTATTCCCACGCGGAAGAATAGAATCAAGGAAGAAAAACTATGTAAAACAAATCTCCCGTATTTCCTCTTTAAAAAAAAATGTCTTTCTTTATATTTTTATAGTGTTTTTTTTATTTTAAGCGGAAGTATTTCTTTCTTCACCATCCTTATTTTCAAGCAATGACTGGAATGTTTGTTTTTCATTTTTGCGCAGAAATAACGTTATTACAATGAAAGAGATGGGAAGACGGTTGTTTGCTAAAGATGGTAGGTTCTGTTTTAGTTATTTCACATAAAAGAGTACAACCTTTCATTTTCTTCTTCTTCTTCTTCTTCTTTCAGCAGTACAGTTTGTGGAAGTTCTTTTTATACTTCATGTACCGAATTTCAAGAATGCAGTTGCTCTTTCTTTGTTCTTCGGCACGTTTGAAGTAAAAGAAATCCAGTCTTAAGATTTGGTATTACGTTACGGATGCTGTTCTAGAATTTTGCTAATGTATATGATTATCTATTATTCTGATGCTCTTTTTTTTACAGATATGCAAAAAACATGTTTTCGTAAGTAAACACAGTGGATTATACAATGGATTATAGTAATATTAACTATAGGAATTTCTTCTCTCTCTCTCTGCGTGTGTGTGTGTGAGAGAGAGAGAGAGAGTGAGCGTGCGCGTGCGTGTGTGTGTATGGAATAAATACAGCTTTACAAAATTTGACAATAATTATTTCTTTTGGTTTGACGCCAATAGTTTTAAGGTATTTTGAATTCGATACAATACATAATAATCAATTCATAAATGTTGTATTTAATTGTATATAATATTTTTATTTGTCAATTCTATAAATCAAAATTATCTTGTCTATTAAGCATATCTATAATCTATAAAATGCATATATGGGAGCCGGCTTTCTGGCACAAAGTTAGCACGTCTTCCTCGTGTTCAGGGAGTCCCTGCTTCGAGTCCCGGTTCGGGCATTGTTGTTCTTCTGTGTGCTATCAGTGAGATGTGTGACTGTGCCCCCCTGTAAAAAATGGTTGAACAAGTGAATGTGATGAGTGTGAAGCTACGTCGTACTCTTGGCCCTAGTTGGAGCTATTTCAAAAACAAGAGGCGCTCTTTTCGGCTTAAATCTGCAGCTGTATCACCGGGGGTGCTTGTCCATGGGCAAGTGTCATGAGTAACAACACCAACATATATTCAAGACCATATTTAATGTATTTTTTTACAACAGAGTAAAATAACCTTTTGTATACAATGACTAGTAAGGTTAGTTACATAAATTTCAAATTGCCGTCCAAAACATTTTTATAAATGCTAAAATTCTTTTAAATTTCAAATTTCTTTTCTAATTAATTATATTTTAATATCAATATATTAAAACTTTTTGAATGTATATTAAGAGGCAGGAATTAGCTGTTACTATTCTTATTTCTTTTAATTCCTTTGTTGTAATTGTTCATGAATTAGAATTATTTTCCTGTTTGCGTGCATTCAACTATAATGCTTCGTATAGCGGGAAATCATCTTTTAAAATGTTGTTGTTGTTAATACTTATAGCACTTGCCATGGACAAGCCCCGCTGATACATCAGCAGAATTTAAGTCTGAAATATACGTCTCTTGTTTTACAAGTAGCGCCATCTAGGGCCAAGAGTACGACTTAGCTACACACACGTCACAACCCTTTTTAGGGGGCGGACTACATTCATGCAAATTCATTTATTCATCTCAGATCGCAATTTAGACCTGGAACAGGGAACGATCACCCCTGGCCCAGTACCCTCAGTGATATTACTCTCGACATGGATGACTTTGCGACCACGAACAGATTTAACGAGCGCCAATTGCCATACACTCGGAGAATCTTTTGGCGGGTGAGCTTCGAACCCGTAACCTAAGGAGTACGAGTTCAACGCTCTACCAACCAGGCCATCCCGGCCATCCCGGCCCTCTTTTAAAATGTATAAAATTTAAATAAAACAATTAACTGTTTAACATTATCGTAAAACAAATTTCATGCCGGCTTCCTAGTAAGGGGTTGAGCGTCTTCCGCGTAATATAAACGTCCCAGGTTCGAGTCCCTATTCGGGCATGGTTGTTCTTCTGTGTTTTATCTTTAAGGTGTGTGAACGCCCTTCCCCTGGCTGTACGAGCGAATGTCATGAATGTGTAGCAAATTTCGTGCAATTGGCCCTAGATGGCGCTACTACAAAACCAGAGACTCTGGTTAGGGTTCAATCGTTAACTACCTCTGCTAGCTAGTCCATTGCAAGAGCCACAAGAAACAACAGCAACAAATTTCATCGTCCATCGCAGCTAAGCTCTTGTTATCAACATTTAATTTGAATTGTTGCGAAAACTTTATTATTTAAGTTTCTGACAGTATCGATTAGAAAAAATTGCTATTGTCAAAATTATGTTAGAAAAGTAAAATATCTTGTTACTATAAGTTATTACTCGTTTTCGACATTTTAAATATCATTTGGGTATAGAATTTTCACTACTGTTAGCAATATTTAATTTAAAATGTTTGTAATATATTGTTTTTCGGTCCAAATAGTTTATTGAATTAAGGTGTTCCTGTCATAGTTCTTTCAACAGCAATGACACATTTTACTTCGACGATGTTTCTAAGATTTCAAAATTGAATATGTCGCCAAGCTTGTAAGACAAATAATTTTATCACTCTGCCTCTTTTTGCGATTTTTTTATTTATTTCGAAAGAATAAATACTTGCATTTTGTATTGCTATTTTAACAGGTGCCTGTTTTATTTTCTTACTTCATAAATGGTTGTATATTTTAAGCCGATAATTTATTTGCTATCGGTCTTTGCATTTTTGTTCAGTCCGATTTTGATGTAATTATGTTTTCCTCAAATAGATTTACAAATCTCTTGTTAAAACAAACAAAACTAAAGGTTTATTGAAAGAAACAGAAAAATTTCTACGCAATTCTATATTAATTTCACTTGTCTCTTGATATTTAATCTTCGTTCTTACTTTATTCCATAGGTACGTAGAAACTTACTTTACACTAACCGAAATGATGCAGATGTCAATGCAAGATACCATGAAACAAATTTGAAAAGTACCTGAGTACAGCAAAACATTGATAACAGCTCGTTCACTTTTAAGGTGTGTTAATATCTGGATCACTTCGAAGATGTGTTAATAACTGGCTCGCTTTGAATCTATGGTAACATCTGGCTCGTTTGTATTCTTCCTAATAACTGGCCCACTTCGAAGGAGTGATATTAGCAAGCCTTATTAGCGTTAGCCAATTATTAGCAATAATACAAGTAAGTCAGTTATTAGCAATAATACAAGTGAACCAGTTATTAGCAATAATACAAGTTATGAACCAGTTATTAGCAATAATACAAGTTATTAGCCAGTTATTAGCAATAATACAAGTTAGCCAGATGTTAACAAACCTTCGATGTGACCCAGTTATTAACACACCTTCGATGTGACCCAGTTATTAACACACCTTCGAAGTGAGGCAGTTATTAGTAAGAATACAGTGGGCAACACACATTTACAAGTGATCCATATATTAATACATCTTAAAAGTGAGTCAGATGTTACCATATTTTCGACGTGAGCTGGTTATAAACATATCTTCGAAGTGAGCTGGTTATTAATAAGCCTTCGAAGTGAGCCAGATATTAACACATCTTTCAAGTGTACCAGATGTTAACACATCTTAAAAGTGAGCCACTTGTTAGCAATGTAATACTACTATCAAATTATCAAAAATACCAGTCTGAGATAAACCAAGAAATTCCAAGTCATCTCATAGAAGAATAAACAACTTGAAGAAGATCTAATTTGAGCCCTCCATTCCCAAATGTATTCAGATTCATTGACAATATTATAAAGCTAAACGATTCCCAATAAATATTAGGTAGATGATCTTTCTTTTTCTCATTGAATTGATAAATAATTACTGATTAAATACCAGGAAGATAAATATGAAAGTAATTTATGTACTAATATTCTTAAAAAATCATATAATAGGCTAGGTTTCCCAATTAAATGGTTTATTAATTGGGAATAATCATATAATAGGTTAGGTTTCCCAATTAATTGGTTTATTAATTGGGAATAATTCCATAATTGGTTAGATTTCCTTCATTGTTTTGAGAAAGTTAATATTCTTTAACTTAACTATCGTTTCAACTATATTTCCACTCTCCAAGAGTGTGTAAATTGGAATCTGATATTTGAGCAAAAATGATCTGATTCTGTAATGGGTGTTGTAATGATGATGTAAGATATATGGCACTACATTGTTCCATATTTCCTACAGCTAGATTTCTGTTGAGGCTATTTAAATAATCCAAAAATCCAAACTCCACTGTTTAGATAAAAGTCATTTAGTCAATCTCAAAATACGTCAGTTTGCATTTAAGGTGAATGTTTTGGTATATTCTATTTGGTATCTAATCCATCATGTAATCCGGATAATGCATATTACGTTTGTGGTGTTCAATCTTTAATTCTTATATAAATCTTGGGAATAAATTTTTGATTCATGAGTAATCTCTTAATATAATCGAAGTTCTAAACTTTCTTAACTACTTCGCATACACTGACGTGTCTGACATGCGCATCGAATTACTGGATTTTTATTTTCAAGTCTGCAACTAAGCCACAGAATTAAGTATTTAAATTCGAAAAAATCAATATGAAACAATTTGGTATCCCAAATACACCATATATTATTTAAAAAAAAACAAATTAACAATAAATTACCAAAATAGGATGAGTTATCTAATTAGAAAGTTAAATAAATTCGTATGTCAAGGGGGTAATAAGTAATTTGAAATACAGGAAATAACGTGAATCAGCCGACTTACTTTATTCAACAATATTTGCAGAAAATCAAAGAATTCGTATGATTTCGTCATGATAATTGTGTAAAATCAGTACATTTTTGATGCTAACAGTCAAAAATCCTTTTCTGTATTATTTAAATTATTAATAATTTGTATATTTTTTATTTTTACCAATACTTTTGTTTTAATTAATGGTACATATATTTAAGGTTTTACTAGTAATATAGCAACTGTATTTTAATCAATTGAAATAATTTTTGAATTTTGATCAATAAATTCTGGTAAGTGCTTAATAACGTATATAAGCACGTACCAGAATAAAATGTCTGAGACAATATTTCACTCTTCAAGTTCCTTTAAACCTTCTGATTAACGAATTTCTAGTTTATATTTTTCATACAGGTATTTTTGTTTTTAACTTCATGCCATGTAATAGACGGAAAAAATTATCTTATTAATTTTTAAGTGTATTGAATTTTAAGTTAAAAATAAACAAATTATTAAATTAAATTTATGAATTGAATTGCTTACATTATCCTTTTACTGATTATTTTCTTATATCTTGATACAACCGTCAGATGAAAAATTTGTGGTGAAAACTCTCCATATATACCAGCCAACATCCCTCGGACCGAAGTGCACTTTTGGCCCAACGGATTTGGTACTGGACTACCAACCTAAAGGTACGGAGATTAGGCCCAGCGCTCTCCGCTAATCACCCTAAAATGGTGACCCGGACGACCTTGGATAAACGCAACCTTCGCACCAACTGTCGTGGCGCCCTCTATCGGCGACTCAAAGCTTTAGACGCGCATTAAATACGACAAGTTGATATCGTTCGCCAAAGCTCACTGGGGAGATACTTTGTGTTGAATACCAGCCATATATACCAGCCAACATCCCTCGGACCGGAGTGCACTTTTGGCCCAACGGATTTGGTACTGGACTACCAACCTAAAGGTACGGAGTTCGGGCCCAGCGCTCTCCGCTAATCACCCTAAAAATTATTTAATAACAGTTTAATAAACACAGTTTACTTATACTAGAATGCAATAAAAGCTATATTAGAACATTTGAATCATTACAGAGGAAAATTGATGATATTACTAAATACTAAAATCTTCGGGATAATCAAGATCAAGAAAATATTTCAGGAATTAAAGAATCTGCCTGAATTATTTAAATTAATTGGAACTACTTAAAATGGTTTAGAAACTCATAAAATGCAAAATATTTGAGTAAGTACTATTTTGTTAAAGTTATTGATCAAATAATAAAATATTTCTATTCGAATTATTTTAATTGCGACTAATTGAATAATTAGTAATAAATAATTGCATATGGCAACTATAAAATTACTAAGTCTGAGTATTTGCTTTATGATAAATTAACCAAAGAATTTCAAAACTTTTTGCTCTTTTAACTGCCATTTTTTTCTAACAAAATAAATAAGTAAATATGAGGATATTCCTCTACTTTCTTGAAAGTAATTGCATCGAAGTAAATAAAAAAAAATAAGAAAAGGGAAAAAAGAAAAGAAGGGAAAATGAAAGGAAAAATATTAACACTGCTATAAGCCACCATGTGCCATTTTTATACTTCCTAATTCTCATTAATATTTATTCTTCTTTCATAGTAATTTTTTTCCCGGACTCTCACCTAGTGATAAAACAGAAATTAAATTTAATGCTAGCAGAAAGGTCGAGCCGGAAAACTAATTATTTAGGACCTATAAAAATCAAAATCTCTTTTGAGTGAAGGATACTATTATTTTTGGCAGGTAAATACCTGAACCGTAGAATAACACAATTTGTGAAATAAACTTAGAAAAATCGCATTAAGAAGCTTGCTCTTTCAGCATATTTACTGAAGCGGTACTGTTATAATTAATTGTTTGGGTATTGTAGAGAATGAGCCTGGTTTAACGAAAAGTAAATCTCATGGGCTTTCGATGTTATAAATATTTCCTTTTTTTTGTAATAGGTTGAAGTTGTTTCTAGAAATGGGAAAATCTTCCTGTTACATAATTAATTCAGTTAAAATGTGATCTTCATTGTTTTCGTAAATAAGTTTTAATAAGGTAAAGAGCAAGAAAGATACTATATGTTAGATATCATTAATAAAAAATTACGATTTTTTGATAAAAATTAGATAGATTTATATTCTGCAAGTGTAAATTTGTGTCAAATTTTTGCTTTATTGAAATGGAAAAAATTCGTCTAAATTAAAAATATGTTTTTTTTTCTCGATAACTATTAACGTCATGCCAAACAATAGCTTAAATATGTCTTTTACATGAATTTGGCGTGAAATTTTGAGAACTACTGTTGTAGTTTAGTGATGAACTTTTGTTTTGATCGGTTGAAAACCATAAATTCTTTTATAATACATATTCAATTTTCGGATACTATTTACCGCATACTAGAGATTAATCTGAAAACTATTCGCAACAGATCCCACTACACCCTGAAGTTTCTAAATATATAATAAATATGTTAAATTCTCACCAAAGGTAGATATTTCCTAGTTATTGTAATCTAGTACCCTGTAATGCGATTTCTAAGATAACTCTTTCAATTGATAATATTATTTTACATTCCCTCAAAAAAAGATAAAACAGTTTTATAAGTCTAAACCAAATTATAAAAGATACATTGAGAATTGTAATTTTTAATTATTAAATAAAAAAGATACATAAATGTAAGCATGCTGCTATTCATTAAAACACAGTGGAGCATAGAAGAATCAAAACAGAAGTAAAAAAAATAGAAAAAATCCTATAGTGAAATTAGGAAAAAAAAACTTAAAGAAAACCAATCAGAAAAAGAAATCCTGCCTTATGACTTTCTCAAAGGTCACCATCAGAAAGAGATTCCAATAAAAAGTGGATTTTTTTTCTCTAAAGGGTTTGACTATTGTCTAAAAAATTAACCCTTCCATGACACAAAAAATTTTACATAGCAAAGTATAAGAGATGCATCATATTTTAAGAATGTAAAAGCAAATGATAATTATAAGAAAGACTCAAACTATTAAAATTCTAGAAAGAAATAGAAAAATTATGATGGTCGGTAAATTCAAATTAAAAAAAATAAGAAATTACTGATTTTAAACACAATCAATTCTAATAAGAAAACTTTTTGAAACAAAATCCTGTGAACGTTATTAAACTTACCTTATCAACCTCCTGTGGAAATCTTATCAAATATTCTTTGCAGAAACAGATCTACAATGATGACGTACATTGCCGGCTTGCTGGCACAGAGGTAGCGCGTCTTCCTCGTTTTCTGGTCGTCACGGGTTCGAGTCCCTGTTCGGGCATGGTTGTTCTTCTGTGTGCTATCTGTGAGATGTGTGAATGTGCCCCCCTGTAAAAAACGGTTGAGCAACTGAATGTGATGAGTGTGAAGCTACATCGTACTCTTGGCCCTAGTTGGCGCTACTCAAATACAAGAGACGCTTCATTCGGCTGAAATCTGCTGCTGGGCTTAGCAGCGGGCTTGTCCATGACAAGTGCCATTTGACACAACACAACAACAACATCATTAGAGAAAGATTTCCATATTTGTGCAGTATTTCAATATATTTTAATTTTATATGAATTTTTGAAATCTTACCACAAATTAATAAATGCATTCAAAAATAGAAAACTTTTTTAAAAAAGATAACTTAATATTTTTTACTTACTTAATTACCTTTATATTATTTTATTCATTTATTTATTTTATTCTGATTAAATCTCTTTCTCAGGAATTCCACCATGAAGGCATAAATAAGAAGTAATGCGATTCGAGAAACTCCTGATGTTATGCAATAGTTTGGTAATAATTCAACTTCTTTCCAATGAAGAATCATACCTTTCGCTAGATTAGATTGACCGTGGTTAGTAATGACTACTAGGATTTCAATGCCTAGTTTGAAAATTACCCCGGATACTCAAGCAAAGCATGGGTAGTTTAGTTATGATTATAATAAATCCTTTTTTCCTTGTGATGCGCAAAGATTTCTTTATAACTTAAAAAAAATATTTTTTTAATAGTTTTGTCTGGAAAGAATTTTTTTTTTCATTTACTTATATTCAGTGCAACGCAATGAGTTTTCAAGCATATTAGTGAATTTTACTTAGCAATTACTCTCTGTAAAAAGTCTTTCTTAGAGTATTTTAGCATGATTGATAAAGTAAATAAGTATTATTACTTGCTAAATAAGCTCTGCTAATAAAAATTAAAATTCAGTCACTTAAGTATGAAAACAGGAATTCATATCACTAAAGTTATACAAACTTATAGCTTCTAAAGTCTGATAAGCCTAAAATTTTCATTAACATTACTATGATATCTAGCCATTAATTTCCGACAATGAAAGAATCGAAAAGCTTTTAGGTGAGATAGGAATGTCTTTGAATTGTAAATATCAATTTTTTTAATAATTAAGAAAAAATTCTATATGGGTATATATCATACCCACGAGTATGATGTATAACATTGTATACACTGAAGTGACAAAAGTCATGGGATGACTGTTAATATCGTGTCGGTCCTCCTTTTGCCCAGCGAAGTGCAACAACTCGACGTGTCATGGAGTCCACAAGTCGTTGGAAGTCCTCTGCAGGAATATTGAGCCATGCTGTCTGTATAGACGTCCATAATAGTGAAAGTGTGGATGGTGCAGGAGTTTGGGCATGAACGGACCTTTCGATGATGTCCCATAAATGCTCGATGGGATTCATATCGGGCGATCTAGGTGGCCAGATCATGCGCTGGAATTGTCCGGAATGTTCTT
Organism: Argiope argentata; assembly: GCA_026289955.1. Classification (NCBI taxonomy): domain Eukaryota; kingdom Metazoa; phylum Arthropoda; class Arachnida; order Araneae; family Araneidae; genus Argiope; species Argiope argentata. Next base: position 4,766,762 of record JAOUZG010030345.1, on the reverse strand, counting down.
CAAACAATCGCGAACAGTTCTGGCCCGGTGACATGGCGCATTGTCTTCCATAAAAATCCCATCGTTGTGTGAGTACGTGAAGTCCATGAATGGCTGCAAGTGATCTGCAAGTAGCTGAACATAACCATTTCCAGTCAATGATCGGTTCAGTTGCACCAGAGGACAGAGTCCATGCCATGTAAAAACAGCCAACACCATTATGCAGCCACCACCAGCTTGAAACAGTGCCTTGCTGACAGTTTGGGTCCATGGCTTCGTGGGGTCTGCGCCACACTCGAACTCTTCCATCAGCTCTTAACAACTGAAATCGTGACTCATCTGACCACGCCACGGTTTTCCACTGGTCAAAAAACCAGGCGATGTCGTACTGTCAGTAAAGGCACTCGAGTCGGTCTTCTACTGTCATAGCCCAAGGAAGACAAATTTCGCCGCACAGTCCTATCGGACACGTCCCCCGTACATCCCACATTGATTCCTGCAGTTATTTGACGAAGTGTTGCGTGTCTATTAACATTGACCATTCTACACAGACGTCGGCGGTCTCGGTTGTTAAGTGCAGGTGGTCGCCCACTGCGCTGTCCATGATGGGATGTGATGCCTGAAATTTCATACTCTCGGCACACTCTTGATACTGTGGATCTCAGAATGTTGAATTCACTAACGATATCCGCAATGGAATGACCCATGCGTCTAGCTCCAACTAACATTCTACGTTCAAAGTCTGTTAATTCTCGTCGTGCCGCCATAAATCACGAAAAGCCTGTTCACATGAATAACTTGAACACAAATGAAAGCTCTGGAAAACGAACTGCGAATTTATACTTTTTCGCTGCGATACTACCGCCATCTGTATATTTGCATATTGCTATCCCATGACTTTTGTCACTTCAGTGTATATAACATAACCCATATGCTTCAAAAAATACTAGAGATAATTATTTTACTGATAGATAGTTCTAATATAACTTAGCCTAGTATGCCTAGTTGAGTTTTATTTACCATAAATGTTGTTGTAATTTTAAACAAACGAATTTGAGGTATCTCAATAATCTGATTTAATCCCAATAAAGGCATTAATTTTCTTTTCTAGAGGAATTTCAAAGGTAACTGAACCATGAATTTTTTTACTTTAGGAAAATATTGCAATCTCTATTAGCAAATCCGATTGCAAAGAATAATTTGTTGCTAAAGAGCACATCTATTTACTAATTCCTAAGCCGGCTTCTAGGTATAGGCCCCATGATCTTCGGATGACTCGATGGTTCCATGGCTAGGGCATGGATGCTCTATCTGTGAGGTGTGTGACTGAATCCCCCTATAAAATGGGGTTGAATCTGACGTATGAACTAGCTAAGTCTTAGCCCTTGTTGGCACCAATGAAAAACAAAAGAAACTCACTCGGCTTAAATCGCTGACAGCTTTATCAGAGGGCTTGAAATGTGCCCTAAGTAACAATAATATTACTACAACAATATTACGTATTACTATTATACAATAATGTATATATACATGTTGTAATATTATACAATAATATTACAACAACAAATTTTTTAATGTTGCTTGTTAAAAGTACTGCAAAATTATGAATATAAAATCCTTTTTCCTCTAATATATGCCTTTATTCATGCCATATCTTAGTTAAAGATGTTACGACTGTAGTATTTTGAATTAAATTGACCCTATAAAATAATAAAATATCATAATTTTTCAATTTTTAGATTATAACATGAAACGCATATTGAATACAATTTCAAATAATGACTTTTAGAATTTGTCCAATTTTTTAAAATTCAATTAAGATTATGGAATGAACGCGAATTTTATACTTGATTTTCTTTTTTAAAAGTTTGTTTACCCTTTCCATTCTTATATTCTCAAACCATTTTAAATATTTATAATTTTATTTTTTTAACATTTTAAAAGGCAATTATTTTAGTCATGGCGTATAAAAAATAGGTTTCAGAATCCCTTAAGAAAAAAAAGATTAATTTAGCTTAATACATAAATTAAATTCAATTAATAAATTAATTAATCCACTTAATTGATATTTAAAAAAATTAAGATATGCACCATTTTATGTCAGAAAAGGCAATAATTTTAGTCATTGTATATAAAAAATAGGGTTCAGAATACCTTAAGAAAAAAATATATTAATTTAGCTTACTACATTAGTTAAATTAAATTAATTGATTAATTTGATTAATTAATAATTTAATACCAAAGCGAGATTCACTATTTTATGACAGAAAAGGAAATAAAGCATTTAATTTGATACTTTAATGAAATACTTGTCAAAACTTATGCCAGATTACATAACTCAATTCATAGATTTATGAATTTGGAAGGAAACATACCTCCAACGACTCTACAAAAGGTGTAAAAGTATCCATTATAAGTTTTCAAGATATTGTTTGAAATATTGTGTGAGTAGATTATTTTCGTTCATCTCAGAATGAAGTTAAAATCTGGTATAATCAGTAAACATCTCGAGGATTACGATTTCATAACAGAAGCATCGATTCTCGCTAATCTTCACATTCTTTTAACCATTAAATACATTTGACAGTTACATCAAAAATAGTCATGGCTTACGCGAAGAGATAACTTCTGCTTCATCTTTTAAGTCTCAGTCAGAAACAGTGGGCAATTCTGACAGTGATTTAGTTTGATCAAATCCGTCTTAAATAGCTCAACTTTTCAGACAGCTAAATGTTTCCCTGCATTTACAGAGCTTTGCCAAAATCTCATTCGTGTGTCGCAATGGAAGATTTATTCGGATTAAAATTTATGAAATAATAAATTAGTAAATTATTACAATTAATTGAAAAATTTCAGAGGGAATATTTCTGGAAATGATTTATTATGGAAATAAACTTGATCCTAATTATACGAAGGTCAAAAAGACATTTAAAGATGACAGAAAATTTAAGTTTCCGAATGGCTTTAAGCCTTAACTAAATCACTGTCTATAAATCGATGTCTATTGAAGTTAACTGGTAATTGTAGAAAATGTTCGCTTGAACAATTTTAGTTATATTCTTGCAATCTCTAATGCATTTGAATTTTATAAGGGAGAAATAGACTAATAGGAGTAATTTGTTTCAATTATTTAAGATGCAATTAATATTAATTTCCATATTATAGTTAAACGAAAAAGTTGAAAAAAATTCAATCTATGTTTGTTATTGGTAACAAAATATCAAATACAATTTAACGAACCGGCGTTCTGGTATGGAGATAGAGCATCTTCCTAATGTTCTGGGTTCGAGTCCCGGTTAGGGAATAGCTGTTCTTTTTTGTATTATCTGTGAGATGTGTGAATGTGCCCTCTCCCCTGTAAAAAGGGGCTTAGCAGGTGAATGTGACGAATGTGAAAATAAGTCGTACTCTTGGACCTAGTTGGCGCTACTTTAAAAACAAGAGACACGCTAATTCGGCTTAAAATCACTGGCTGATGTCAGAACGTGTTGTCCATGGCAAGTGTCATTAGTAACAGCAACAGCAATTTAATGCTTTAATATGGAGAAAATTTATTGGAGTCTTTTATTTAGAAATTTCCAGTTCTGGAGCAAATAATTATTATTCAGATATACAGGACTCTGAATTCGGGAAAGATTTAAAAATTTATAATTAAATAAGTAATGTTTTAATAAATAAAAATCATAAATTTAATTTTAAACTTATTTGATTTGATTTGGAGAGAAAGGTTTTTAACCGATAGAAAAAAATTATTCCAAAAGTAATCGAAGGAAAGCATTTCCATCTTAAGATTCAAACAGATAGTATTATTAGTTACAATATGGTTGATGTCAAACTTTATTTTCATTGATTGAAATTGTAGCTAGTGAAGGTCGCGGTACGA
>JAOUZG010030345.1:4723883-4762890 GCA_026289955.1 Argiope argentata | reverse complement strand
CCCTTCAGCTCGAAGGATATAATGTAGCTTATAAGGCTGACGCTACAAAATAAAGACTCAAAAATACAAATTCGTTTTTCTGGTACTAATGTACTTACTAAAAACCATCGATTTATCGTCAAAGATCACATACTAGATTCACAGCAGAAATCCAAATTTCGAAACAATTTTTCGTGAAGACCACTTAATCAAACTCTTTTAAGAAGCATAAAATTCTCATGCGAGGGGATCTGGAAATAAAACTCCAATCATTCAAGGTTCTAGTTCAGTTTCCTATAGGTATTGTACAAAAATGAATTTCATGACAGAATATCCGAGACCGTTTTGGGAAGACCAAACTATATTATTTATTTTTTCTTTCTATACTTAATAGAACCTCACTAAATCGATAGACTACTTAAAACCATATCAAATTATTAAGCATAATTTAGCAGAATTAAAGAATTAGACACTTGAATTTCACAAAAACTGCGCCTTTTCTTTTACAAATGATTCTTTCCTAAATATACTTTGTTTTAATGTAGACTGTTTACAGAATCACAATGGATTTTTGAATTTTTAACTAGAATTTGATTATTAACTGAAAACTAACTTTCCTCCCAAAATATCTTTTCACTTTCCCGTCGTCAAATAAGTAAAGATTCAGTTTTTTTTTCACCCTCACTAACAAAGTTAGGCTTAAAATGTTTTCAGGCGATTATTTCAAACGATTATGTTGATTTTTTCACAATGTTTGAGGCATTTAAAATTAAACATCGTTAATTAATCGACTTTCCAGACTCATTCTAAAGTACTTTTGAATTAAAATAAAACCTAATTAAGAAATTTTATTAAAAAAAAATTCTAATCTGGGAAGCGTAACCCCAACTAGCTTAAAAAATTTACGCATTTACGCTACCAAACTGGCGTTGAAAATTTACGCATTCTGATTAATTGGTTTGTTGTTTTATTTTACTTCAAATACACAATGCAAATGTATAGTTTTTAGATTAGTCGTGTGCTTTTGTAATTAAACAATATTAATTTTAGCTATATATTTTTCGTATATTCTTATAGTTTGAAGTTCATCGTTTTTTAAGTAGTTTTTCCCCCCAAGATTCGGCAGATTACTTCAAACGATTCTGTTTATTTTTTTAGTTTTTGATTCATTTAAAATCAGGCATTGTTAATTAATTGACCTGTTCATGATGAATCTGAGAAATTTTTGTTGAACTTTTTTTGAGATATTACATAAATTAAGAAAGATATTCTTTAGTACCCTTAAGGTTTAAATGCCCAGAGACACTGTTTTCAGTACTCCTATTTTTAAAAAAAGTTTAGTTTGAATAAAAGATGCAAAATTAATTACAGTTTCAATCATTTCCATTTTAATAATAATAATTAATTAATTCTAAGGGAGCTAAAAGAAAATTAGTTATATACATATTAAGTTGTGGCTGAAATTTTTTATGATATTATATAAGAATTATATAATTATTAAAATTTGAAGCTCTAAAATATTTTGATGAAGAATCTATTAAATTAGGAGTTACATAAACTATTTAATTATTGTAAATTTAATGAGCATTAAGATTGACAAACAGGCTGGTTACTAAATGCGGCTAATATTAAAATATGACAGAATGTCTGTTCTAATCATAGTCAGAAATTGATTGTTATATCCCAAGAAAAGTATATATAGTTTCAATTAAGAAAAAAATATTGAAAAGAGCTTACAAAATCATATTTTAGGTTGTTGACTAATAATTGCAATTTATAAAAAGAATAAAGATATATGATTTTTTAACATACTCTCATCCTTATTCATTATATTTAATGATATAATTTAATTTATTAACAATTTAAATAAAAATTATACTACACTTTTGAAATCAAAATGAACGTAGAGCTGATTAAGAATATTTTAGATTCTTTTGTACACTACAATGGCAGTGTAAAATTGATACGTATCATTAGGCAGTAGAGGTTTAGGGAAATATCATGAATCATGGAAAATAATCATGAAATTCAAAGCTGCATAATTCTTAATCTAAAAAAAAGGCATGTTTTTTTTGTTTTGTTTTCCAAAGCGTTTATGTGAAATGAATGTATTTTTTATCATGTCAGAACATGATATTGTTTTAGGAATGAGGTTTTGTGGCGTAAGCAAAAACCTGCAGGAGAAAAATAAAAACATCCATAAGTAAAACATTTAAATTTTACTATCAAAAAATCAGTTTTTAATAAGATGATGCCATCCAATTTGCAAAAGCTCTGATTAAAAAAAATAAGTTAATGACTACAGCAAATAAAACCTAGAAAACCGTCATTTTGAGCACGTGATTATATGAAATGAAATACATAGGAAATGTGTTATTTTTTCTTTACTTTAAATGCGAGACAAAGATTTTTGTGATCGTTTACAATACTAAAGCGACTCATTCAATAAAACAGTTAAAATAAAAAATATACTTTAACTACCACTAGCACGTCGCGCTTGGTCGTTCAAAAAATAATGTTCTGACATGATACATTGAAATATGCATAGTAGATTTCATTTTAATCTTTTTTAAATTTATTTTTTACTACAATGCGATTCTCAACTTTTAAATAATGTGACCCAATTTATCCTCGGTGCACAGAATTTTAGGAAATTAGCAGCATGTTTTCTTGCCGAAGCAGTTTTATGATCCCAAAAAGAACTTTTATAAAGGAAACAGAAATAAACGGTATGTAAGAACCTTAACCTAAAGAAAAGATATAGAATGGGTCAACAAACGACATGACATTGTATATTGTTGTAAGTACCTTTTTCTGTATACGAGTCATCTACACATTAAAAAATAAGAAAATACTTTTTTTTGTTTCCAAATTTCTTGTTATTCGACTTGAGTCACTTATTACATATTGCACTAATTTTATTCATGTACTACAGTGTGACTGTATGATGACTTTAAGTCTAAATTCCTTTTTAACAAATTGGTGTAAACATATATAAACATTCAAGATCATAAGCAGACCCAATGGGAATCACAAAACTACGTTATTTAGAAAATATTTTCCATCATCTGATCCCCAATGTAATGAATTAGAAATTAATTTCGCTAATGAATTATAAATTAATTTTTGCGTCCTTAATAGAGTGGACGCTTTACGTAAAGTTATAATTAAGCTTATTCTCCCGAGAATTTTATGATGCTTGTATTTTTAAATACCACGGTGGAAAATTTATCCATGAATCACTTCATTAAAGAAATTTTTAAACTTTAAAGGCGATTGATCGTATAAATAAATTCTTCATCTCTGAGAGTGATGGAAACGAGGCAATTAGCACTACTTTATTCTTTTTTATATTAGATCATTTCATTCCTTTTATGTATAGTAATTTTGTCAATATTGTTGAAAACTAGTTTGCTAAACTATTGCTAACAGCTTTAATGGACTCTCAAGACAACATTTTCTTTCTTTTTTAAATTTTTAATTAGCCCATTTCACTAGTTTATCAGCATATTATTTGAAAGTAAAGAGTGAAATTTTTTATCGCGATTCAATCTGCTGATTGCGATCCAAATTGAGAGTAAAAATCAGTCATGGAAAAAAAAACTGACACTTTTCGACGCGTGTCAAGTACTATTTCGAGATCTCTGATGCGCTTTTCTGATCGCCAAATGAGAGAAGAAATGTGTGCCCCGATCCGAGAGCTAATGATATTTCATGGACTCGTTAGAGACTTTAATGAAGTTAATTCTTCTGTGGAGTTTGTTTATGGCTGTGAAATTGCTTCATTAAGCGCCAATTCGAGCCGGAAGCGCTTTGAAGTAAAAGGAAGAATTCAACAGGGGCAGATTTTTAAATAGAGAGGGGCCAAACTAATATTTAAGAGCATTGTGTCTGGATATTAGATGCAACTGAGATAGATAAGGCGCGGAAGGTTACTGCTTTTACACGTTTAAGGAAACATTTAAAAAACATTAATCTATAAACATAAGTTTTCTTAATTTTTTTTAAAACTAAATCTAGCTTTAGTTATTGCGTTACGCGACGATCAAAGTAAGAAGGTGCACCATTTTGCAAGAAAATGGTGTCCTAAAGGTGTCCACTCTTTTGAAACCATGGAATTACACAATTTTTTAATATCTTCTCGATTTGTCTTTGCAGTTATCTCTTCAAAAAATGTTGTCCAATAATAAAGGTAGACAGAAAACTAAACATATTGTAATTTTTTATGGTTTCTAAAATTTTTGCTGGCTTGGATGAAGGTTTTCTCATGCTTAAATTCTGGACGGAAATTAATTTTTAAAAAACTTATGAAAGCTCTAAATTCTCGTCCTGAAACAGATTAACATGATTGATTTTATAGGGCGCTAAGGTGGCAAATTTTCTGTATGATTTTTTTTGGTATAGTCATATATTGCATTTTCTGTCCTCGGGGAACAGTATCACACATGCTGCTATGCGGCGGTTGACTGCTGACATCTAAGACCGTCGTAACCCCAATTTCGAAATTAGAAGACGGTATTTGCTTTCGACATCTATACGGTATAATGCCAAAATGTTAATAGTTTTAGTAGTGGTGCTTTTTCTTGGAATATAGGCCTGATTTCCAGATAAATAACAAATGCTCATGAAAAATTCATAATATTTTGCTTTATCCTAGGGATAACGTTAATAAACATGTGAAATAATTCAAGCGATGTTTCACATTTTGCATGAACCAATCATTATTATTTTAAGCCATCTACTAGTGAATTTCGGCTCACATTTTATCTCTTTAGCATCATTAGAGCATATTCTAGAGTCCCTCGGAGAAAGAAACATTTTTCTTACAAACTCAGTATATAACATCCTTTTTAACTAAGAAGTATACATTTTCTATACAAAGTACACTGTTTAGTTTATATTGCTGAAACATGCGTAATGAAGAATGAACTAAACTATACGAACCTTAGAATTGAAAATTATTTTTCCAAGAACTGTATTAAAATAAGAAGACAATATAAAATTCTTTGGAGATTTTAAATCTCCAATTCTCAAAAAGCTCTAAACCATTGATTTCGTTTAAGATTGTTAGGGTTTTTATTAAAATTTGAATTATATATAATGCTACCTAAACTAAGACTGAATAATTACTTGTATGGATTGTGTTTATACTTAGTATTTGAAATGTACCTAATCAAACAATTTTATGAATTTCAAAATAGTTTTGAAATAACAAAATTATAAAGTTATTCTAAGTTGTTTTTCTATTATTTGAAAGGCATACTACTTAAATTCGTGTTCGTGTTATCGTTTTTTTTAATTTTTAATTGCTTTAATTTCAAATCACAATAGCATGTTTATTGGAACTCTGAAAAAGGACAGTTAAATCATGAATTTAATAATTTCGCAAATGTATGCATTAAAAAAGGGAAATGAGAGATCAGAGTGACATTTTTGAATTTTTTGAAATCCAAATTTCAATTAATTAAAAAGAACCAATAAACCTTTGTCGGTTTTTCACGTTATTTTTGAAATAGTATTGTATATTTTTTTATTGTCTTAATACTGATATTAATTTAATACATGTGCGTATAATTTCAGAATTTTATTAATAAAAATATTTTTTCAAACAATTTTCAACCAGATAATTTTACATTATTGCAGTGAAGTTTCATTTTGCTTACATCATTTAATCAATATTCAATAGCATAATTTTTTTCATTTTTGAAATCTAATGAAAAGATATCTTGATTTACATCTGTATAGTTCAGATGGCGAATACAAAATTTACAGCACTGCAGAAAGAACAAGCTTTGTTTCAATAGCTCTGTAAATGGAGGATTCATCCAGTTTCATGTGCACAATGAGCAGTGTGTGTATATGACTATTAAAGTGACATGGCTTTAATACATATGACAATGCGACATTTAAAAATAGTTATTTAAAAGAATTATGAGTGTAAAGTCATATCTAAGAGCAATAATTGGAATTAAATACAGCCAATAACCATGAAAAATGCGTTTGTCGATAAAGGTGGTTATATATCATTTGTATTTATTAAGATCATTCGAATTGAGTTACCTGAAAATGCTGGATCCTCGTGTTTCTAGTTCAGCGTTTCTTTTAAAAACACCGCATCCAGAATACTTTTAGATTCATATATCCAATGAATTAAAGTTTCTTATATCTTTCACTGTGCAACATTAATAACATTTTCGTCTACCGTGTCTTTTTTTTTTCAAACTCATCTCGATTATGTTAATTTCCATCTCCTCACTGCCTTTTTCATCATTCATTTCTTTACCCTCAGGATTCACTTCATTCTGCCCTTTTCAAAGTTCATTTCGTTATTATTTATTTTCTCATCATTATCTTATTATACCTGTTTCAGATTATTTTTTTCGTCTAAAGTTTTTGTTCTCTCTCTTTTGTAGTTTCCTATTCTCTCAATTTTTGTATATCCATTAAAAGTAATGTATAATTTATTCTGTCTATCTCATGAAATTTCTCCGCTAAAATTAATCTGTATTCCATTCATATTCCGGTTTACCCTTTTGATTTTATTCTCCAACTTTCAAAAGTTTACACAGCTAAATATTTAGTATGGTCATCAGCTAAATATATACCATACAGTATATGTTTCTTTGGATAAATGTCTAACACATCGCATTGCTCAGCATTGGTCATGAAAATTGGTTTTTAAACTAAATGCATTTAAAATATATTTACACAGAAAAACGTGATTGGTTTAGTAATGATTTTTTTTTCTTTACATGGTGAATAAATGTTTGAATAAAGCCTAAGATAGTGATTGCAAGATAATGATCCTAATCTATGGATTGAATATTGGGCGTCAACGATTTTGTCAGTTTTGCAAAACATTTGATTAAATCATATTTATGTGCTTTTTCCTAGAGTTAAAAAAACGTTCTTGATTTTTGCCAGCAAGGAATATTAATATAATAAACTCATATAATTAAATTAAGGATAATTCAGAGTCACACGGAAATAGAACTCTAAAATACATATTTAACCCTTAAAAGGATTACACATATCTTCAAAAATCATATGAAAATTGCAGGGACAAACTAGATGACACCGATAGTAAGTAACAATGGCGAGAGTGTAAGAGAGTGATGTATTAGGAATACATCCAAAGAAATGAAACTGTTTACAGGTGATTTATAAATCTTTTATTGCAATAACTGCATAGTTATGACACTAAGGACGCATTTGGATGATTTTTATAGGGTAGAATCATCAACCGTCTGGAATCTGGAAGTATTCGTGGAACTTGGGATTGCCCAGAGATTCACCTTCAGGCTTTGGCGACGATTCCAAGATGATGGTAATGTGAGTAGACGTAACAACACAAATCACCCCCGAGTTACAACTCCAAATGGGACAAGTATTTGGCAGTTACTGCCAACAGAAAAAAGACGGAGCACAGTATCAGACCTGTACCTTCGGCTCACCTTAGCCCCCGATAAGACAGTTTCAAGACAGCCCTACCATGTATATACACTTAGGGAATATTATTCGGTATGCTCTTTGGCCTGTTAAATGTGTCCCACTTAGTGCAACTCCCTGTTATCTAAGTTTAGCCTAGAGAAGAGAGCATTCGTTGTGGACACACTTAACACCACACCACACCTCTGTTTCTAGGGCTCAAAGCACTGGTTCTCGTCTGATCACCCCATTGTGGACACAGCAAACAGTGAGCTTTAGATGGAGTTTTCTGACAAGTATAGCTTCATATTGCAGTCTGATTATCGTCGGACTTTCATTTGGAGAGTGCCAGATACCCGTTGCCACCAAGTGACCATCATTGAAAGATACCGTTTCGGTGATGTATGATTTCTCGTTTGGGGAAGAATTATTCTGGTTCTAGAGGTAACTGTATATTTTAATTGGCACCATGGCGGGCCAAATCTATCGATCGTTATTATGAATCAACGCGTACCTTTGTGTTGGGGAACAGAATTCGTGTTTATAGATGAGAACGCCTTTCTTCGCCTTATAAACATTGCAAATGAATGTTTCTGATCTGAGGATATCATCCATATGGACGGACCAGCACTTTCACTTGAGTTAAGCCCAATAGAGCATGTGTGGGACATGTTTAGCCTACGAGCTGCAGTTCGTCAATTATCTCCTATATGCCTGCCAGAACTTCGGAGAACATTTCTTGATGAGTTGTGTAATATACCCCAAAATCAGATCGATAATTTGATACTCAACACGCCTCGACGTCTAGGAGACATAATATGTATTAACCATCATAACAATAATGTGTTTTGTAAATAGGGGTATTTTGTAATTTGCTAGAGAAAGTAAAAAATCGCATTTTTGAATGACATAAAACTTATAGCATCTTTTTCGTTCTTTCCTTTTTTTAAAGAAAATATCCTTTACAAATAAGTCAAAATTTCTTTTGCTTCTGGCACTTTCTTATCCTGAATTTGCATTATCCTTAATTTATGGCCATGATTGTATATAAATCACATAAAATAATATAATATTCTGCTGTTTTAAAAATATAATCTCTTTTGTGAAATTTAGTAGAATGAGTAGTTCAATAAATAATGACTCTTGTGCAATTCACGAAACATTACAGCAATAAATAAATGTTTGAGTTGTCTGCAATGTTTTGATTATCAAATATATATTTTTATCAGATAAAAATCAAAAGACGCCTTTTATTCAAATGAAGTTAATTTCATTCAATTCAATACAAATTACGATTTTTTTTATTTGTACATTTATCAAAAATTTGATTTAAACTCAAAAAATAATATATTCATATTATTCTTTTAAGCAGGAAAAAGAAAGTCTCTAGTTTTTAAAAATCATTTCTTTAGGAAAATAAGGACATTTTAACTATTCATAAAAGTTCGTTTGCACCAAATTATTTAAACTACTTTATAACATATCTTAACCAAATTATTAAATTGAAATAAATTATTTTAAATAAATGGCCTAGTTAGAGATTTAAAATGGGAGCTATTTTCCATAAACGTTCAAAACGTCCTTAATACCAGCAGACGAATTATTGCTTCTTTTTAGTTTAATACAATGCCTTTGAGCGTTGTAATGAACCATTTATTGTCAGAATATATTTAGAATCTATTTATTATAAATGTAAATGAATTATAAATATATTTATTGCAGTTCATTCAAATTTCTAAAATATTTTTTATCTTCTTTATTTGATATATGTGTTTTGTATTAATCATTTTCTTTTCATGGGGAGATTATTTATATATAAATGAAATTCGGCTCGATATTCTTTATCATTTCGATTGCCATAGACCAACATTTTCTTTCAGACTTTGTTATTCGTATTTTTACAATTCTGAACTGTATAAATATTTAAATAAAAACTAAATATTCTGCCTCATTTAAAAGATAATCTTCTCTATTACCTGAGCTCCTTATGCTCATACTCGAATTACTTTTTCATTTCTTTCTAAAATAATCATGAACTGTTCTTCAAATGTTATTTAAGAGATGCAAGAAAATTGTGCAGCTTAATTACTTAAGGATTAGTCAAACTTTAAAAACAATCAGGATAGCCTGCGAATCTTGAAAAGTCTTTTTCACTTCAAAATATGTTTTACTAAATGTAGTACCAGTTTTCTTCCTTCTCAGTTCATATTTAAAAAATAAATTATTTAGTGGAAAGTAAACAATTTCGATGTATTTTATTTTATATCTTTTTATTAAGTACTTATATTTGCAATTCAATCTTAACTCTATTAATACTGAAATGCCCCAAATGCTCGTTCAATAAAACTGCGGTGGGTGCCCAAGGTATTTCGATATCAGAGTGAAATTTTTTCTGCTTTTAACTAATTGTGATTAAATTGAAAGCAGAAGAGGGAGAAGTTTTTTACATAAAGGCTTTCTAATGGAACTCAAAGTATGCCCGAACATACATCTAATTAATAGCCATTAACTAAGCTGGGTTTATATATATATACATCCCCCTTTAAAAATACAGGTTGCCATTGCGGTTTCTGAGGAGGATAAAGTTTCGGTGATTCTGTATTTTGAGAAACATTCAAACGAATGATCTTAGAAATAAGAAAATGAATATTTATATATCTTCTGAATTTTTTTAACGAATATTCGATATTTTAAAATCAAGACTTACTAATTTAAATGTAATATGTTTGGCGTCGTTATAAAGGATTTAAAATTAACTACTTTAAACACTAAAATCAAGGTTCAAATTGTTTCACATGTGAAAACTTTCAAATAGGAAAGTATAATTATTTGAAAGTAATTTTTTTAGTTATTCGTTTACGGTATGACTAATAATATATGATTTTTTTAGAAAAAATCATTCATTTTACCATTTTAATTAATACAGAACAAGTATAAATGACTAAATAAATCTAAGAATAATCAATTTATAAATCTAAGAAGTTTCCTCTAATACACTGAAGTGACAAAAGTCATGAGATTACTGTTAATATCGTGTCGGTCCTCCTTTTGCCCGGTGAAGTGCAACAAATCGACGTGTCATGGAGTCCACAAGTCGTTGGAAGTCCTCTGCAGGAATATTGAACCATGTTGTCTGTATAGACATCCATAATTGTGAAAGTGTGCAGGAGTTTGGGCATGAACGGACCTTCCGATGATGTCCCATAAATGCTCGATGGGATTTATATCGGGCGATCTAGGTGGCCAGATCATGCGCTGGAATTGTCCGGAATGTTCTTCAAACCAATCGCGAACAGTTCTGGCCCGGTGACATGGCGCATTGTCATTTATAAAAATCTCATCGTTGTGTGGGTACGTGAAGTCCATGAATGGCTGCAAGTGATCTGCAAGTAGCTGAACATAACCATTTCCTGTCAATGATTGGTTCAGTTGCACCAGAGGACTGAGTCCATGCCATGTAAAAACAGATCACACCATTAGGCAGCCACAACCAGCTTGAACAGTGCCTTGCTGACAGTTTGGGTCCATGGCTTCGTGGGGTCTGCTCCACACTCGAACTCTACCATCAGCTCGTAACAATTGAAATCGTGACTCATCTGACCACTCATCAGTTTTCCACTGGTCTAGGGACCAATCGATATTCTCACGTGCCCAGGAGAGTCGCTGCAGGCGATGTCGTGTTGAGAGTAAAGGCATCCTAGTCGGTCTTCTGCTGTCATAGCCCAAGGAAGACAAATTTCGCCGCACAGTCCTATCGGACACGTCCCTCGCACGTCCCACATTGATTTCTGCAGTTATTGACGAAGTGCTGCGTATCTATTAACATTGACCATTCTACACAGACGTCGGCGGTCTCGGTTGTTAAGTGCAGGTGGTCGCCCACTGCGCTGTCCATGATGGGATGTGATGCCTGAAATTTCATACTCTCGGCACACTCTTGATACTGTGGATCTCAGAATGTTGAATTCAATAACGATATCCACAATGGAATGACCCATGCGTCTAGCTCCAACTAACATTCCACGTTCAAAGTCTGTTAATTCTCGTCGTGCCGCCATAAATCACGAAAAGCCTGTTCACATGAATAACTTGAACACAAATGAAAGCTCTGGAAAACGAACTGCGAATTTATACTTTTTTCGCTGCGATACTACCGCCATCTGTATATTTGCATATTGCTATTCCATGACTTTTGTCACTTCAGTGTATGTTTCATATTAAGAGTTCTTCATCTTGGAAATTGTAGGCAAACGAGCAATTGAGAAATATTCAGAATTTATTAGGATTCGATAAAACACATTCTTTAGAGAGATCTGTTAAAAAAAATCCAGCGGTCTCATACCTGGTGATGACGATGCTGATTACCACTAATATGGTCTAAGAGATCCAATTATATTACCAGGAAATTCCAGAATTTTGCAATATGTTGCTCATTCATTATTCTCTTTAAATTGGCTTTTTTAGGTTATCCAAAGGGTTCTTTTCTTTATTATAAAGAGAGCCTATTTGTAATAAAGAAATCTTTAGTATTGAAAAATTTTAAAGCAAATTTTTATAATTTCATAGCATTCAAAATAGCTTACTATTTTGTAAAAAAAAATGTTGTTTTTTTCGCATTGAATTATAAATTATGCCCAATAAAAGCATGGCTACCTTAATGTACCAAGTGATTGAATTCTTATCATGCGTACATCATAAAGTTTTTTCGGAACAACATATATATCTTTTGAGTTTTGAAAATGCATTTCCTGCGTTTAGATTAACAGAATATGAAACTTTTGGATGCATTGGATAATCTTTATGTAGACAATTTCAATTCGATTTACTCTTCTATCCAATGTCAATTTTTAATTTTCTTACCATTATAGTAGTTTTAATTGTCAGATCGGGATAGCTTGGTTGGTAGGGCATGGCCCCAAAGTTCTCAATGCCGAGAGTTATACCACTGGGGGTATTGAGTCAAAGGTGTCCATTAATCAAGGGTCAATACTCTCAGAAGATACTGCACCCCCTTCTATGGTCTTAAATCGGAATACAAGAACAACGATTGTAATTATTTAATAAAATGTAGCTAAAATAACATTTTTTATAATACCCAAAGTAGGAATTGATTTAAAAATATTTTTATATTACTTGTTAGGAAAGTAAAATTACATTTTATGAAAACTGCATCTCAAAAATTATTAAAAAGTAGTGTTTGCAATCATAATAACACTTGGGGTTTACTATCTTCGGAGTAAACATTTGAAATTGTAAACCAATATATATGTATGTATGTAGTTTTTCATATTATATATGTATGATTTTTTAATGTATGTATTTTAAATGTATGTATGGGTTTTTTTCATTCCGTGAATTTGAATAGAAAATAATTAATTATCATTTTTCTACAAACCCTTTTCTCCAAATTACTTAATTTTCGAATAATAATGAGGATGTCGATATGAAATCTTTCGATTCGAAATATTCGAACATCGATAACGTATATCGATTACTAATATTCGTATATACAATTGAAATTACCAGTTAAAGAAAAGATATTTTTGATTTTATATCAATTAGAACTGAACTGCTTCGATTCCGATTTCATTTTGTGCCCCATCCCCAAGATGTCGCCGCGAAAATTGGGCTTCTTTAATAACACCTCGTTACAAGCTACGCATTTAATTTCAACAAAAGTTTAATTAATGAAATTTAAAACTCAATTGTCACAATTTTCGGACCTTAAATATGCAAATGAATCTTTTCTGGAATTCTAGAAGTTTATTGATCGAATTCCTTTATCTGAAAGAATTTGTTTTAAGATATTCAAGAGGTTGGCCGTGGGATGAGCATACTTTGCAGGGAAAATGAACACAAACGTTTGAATAAGTAGTTGCTTATTTACATCTACTTTACGACAATCTCTTTGGGGGTTTACGTGATTTAGATTTTAAAATTGCAAACTCTGGCATTTAAATAATTTATCGATTTTCTACGCAGATATGAAAAGAACTTTCTTCGAGATTGGTGAGAAATTTATCATAATCTCTCTTGCACAATAATGTTAATATTTAACAGATTTTCCATTAAATATTAACATTATTATGATATGTGATAAATTCGTATAAATAATTTGTGTAGATAATTTCGGCGTTTTTATTATTGAACTGTTAAACTGATAAATTGTCATACATGCGTTTTTATAAATACATATGAAACTTTTTTCACTGATTTACAGAATCTATTTCTTATAAATTAAATAATCTAACTTTTTTCCAGCATGCGAATAAAAGTATTACTATTTATAAAATATATGCCCATGAAATTATGTTGAATTGCTATGTTTTAGATCGCATGGTTAGAGAAAAAAGTGGCTTAATTCCTTAATTTTCTTGTCTTATATCAAGTGTAAGAAGATAAAATTTTTGTAATTAATCCTTAAATTCTTTTGCCTTAAAGTGTTAACGTTTTTTTTCACTTTGAATATTCATAAATAGATTGATTGTTGAAATAATTCCGGAAGTTAATTTTCAGTTAAATGAATAATTTATTAAAGTTTTTATCTGTTGCATATGCTGTCTCCTGTTAGGGAATCTTATAAAAATTAATTTTTAAATTTTATAATATTAAGGAAAAATGATTGTAAATTGAAGGCAGAAAATTAGGAAATAATACTTTATATTTTATTTTTTTATGTTCTTGCTGTTACTTATGGCACTTGTCATATTGGAAAAGCCCCCTGCTGATACAGCAGTAGATTAAAGCCAAAAGGAGTGTCTCTTTTTTTTTGAAGTAGCGCCAACTAGGACCAAGAGTACGACTTAGCTAAACAATCACCACATTTAATTGCACTTTACCTTTTTACAGAGAACTACAGTCACACATCTCACAGGTAGCACACAGAAGTACAACCATGCCCGAACCGGGGCCCGAACTCGGGACTCACAGAACACGAGGAAGACGTGCTACCTCATTGCCAGAGAGCCGGCGTATTTTTTTTTTTTTTTAAACTGCGAAATGATTTAAAATAATTATTTTGTCATTTCTTAACCGTGGATTAAAATTTCCATACACTAAACTATATTTCTGTAAAATAAAACTTTTTTAAAAATTTAGTGAGTGTATTTTTGATACAATTGTAAATACCAATTAAAATTTGAATGAAATTGACAGTAAAGGAATTTGTTTTTTAATAAACTGCTAAGTCCTTAAAAATAATTATTATGTTCTTTATTAATGGTGGATTCAAAATTTCTATACACTAAACTGCAATTCTGTAAACTAAAATTTACTATAAAAGTTGATGTGAGTTAATTGATAAAATTATGAATACCTATTAAAATTGAAATGAAATCGGCAGTCAAGAAAGCTCAGGTATATATAAACACAGTGATAAAAAATTGATACCAAAATAAAGGAATTTATACACATCGTTTGATTGCTGATAATCTTAAAAAGAAATTTGGAATGAATCTGATTCGTAAATATCTTCATATTCTTCAATTCGTAAATAATTTCAATTGTTTTGAAATTTGGAGGTGAGTTGTTTGAGTATCTGCTGTGACTATGTTACAGCAAATACTCCAAGCCGCACTTAATTACTAGAATAAAGGGCTCACCATAAATTGATTGCCATACATTTTAGAGAATATCACCCTTTCATGGAAGTTTCCAGTCGAAACAAATATTCCGACTATTGAAACTAAGTTATAGACATGAAGTCAAGTAAAGAAGGTTTCGCTGGCATTCATGAATTCAAATAGATAAATATAAAAATTTTAAAAAAATCACTTGGAAATAAACCTAGTGCTTTAGGGGAGAAAAAGATTATCCCGTCGTGCCGATACATTTTCTTCTGAATTTTCCAAAACGCGTTTTCTTTGTGTAATGTGATGAAGCACGAAACGCCATGTAGATAATATAAACAGACAATTCTCTGAAATTTTCTGAATTATTAAATGAGGAAAAGTAATGATTAAGATCTTATAAAACAATAAAATTGCCGCTTTAGGCCCTTACAATCGTTTTTTTTAAAATTTCTAACATGATAAAATAGGCCGACAAATGTGGTCTCTTCTACATCTCGCAATGTTTCCTGATTGTAACTTTTTATGCCAAATAAGGTAATGATCTGATTGATTACTTTTCCTTCAAATCTGAATAATCATTTTTTTATTGAAATGAAAATGAAAAGTATAAAGAACACCGTTATTTGATTTTTTTAAATAAACATATTTTGATTAAGTAGATAAAGAAATAAATCGCGCCAATTGGTCGAATGTTTTGCAGTTATAAAATACAGAAGCGTGTAAATGGTACAAAAATTGTATCATTTATCATTTTGGGACTTTTTTTCATTCTTATGTCAAATCTTTTTAAATCATAGTTATTCTTAAATTTGACTTTTATAATATATCCTTCTGAATAGAGCAACTTGTCTTAAATTGGATCCTGTGCCAAAAACATGAACCATATCATAAGCATACCATACGAATCATTCATATTGTTACGTTTTTAGAGTAGCGGGATCGGATTGAATGGACTTTATTTGAGGACAGCACAAACAAATTTACTTACATCTATTTACAGGTATATACAGGACTACTTGGAAAAGTAAAACTTCAGAAAACACAATTCAGCAATAATAAGTCACTTACAGCGTAAATGCAAGTCTTACGCACAATAAACACGGTTTGCAAAACAGCTATAGTATAGCACAGCAACAGTCAATCACAGCGAGCTCAATAACACAGCGTTAACATCAAACGCAAACACAGCTCACTAACAACAAGCGAAAAGCTACAAGTAAGCGAAACGCTTCTCTTCTCAAAGAGAGAAATCCACTATCTTTCAGCGATCAACTGCAGGAAGCAGCTACCCGCCTCTTATATAGTCGGGCGAAAGTACGGAGAGGCTTCGGCGATCACCGAGGGAAAACGCGGCGCTGCCAGAATTGACTCGGGGTTACCAGAATATTCCTCCCGCCAAGTCAACTCGTCTGGCGCGGAGCGCCTTGTGACGCGCCGCCAACGTTTTAACCTCTGGCGAGCGTTGGCGTTCGCCCGCTTGTAACAATATTGATAAAAGGGATGGGATCAGATTTTCAAAAGGATGGATCCCAAAGGATGGGATCCATCCTTTTGAAAATCTGACGCAATTTTATTAAACGAGCTTTAGGGGCCTTTCGGTTTTGATGGAGTTAAAGAGTCGATATTCATTCTAGAAGATGCATTCTACGTAACATTTCGTATCAAATATCATGGACAAATCTGCAATACGAATGACAAAAATATTAAAAGATTGATGTAAACATTGTGATTGCTAATCTTTAAGTTGCTAAGTCTGTGAATAGATATTTTTAAATTTAATATTTCCAAATCTTTATTTGAATCGTCGGTTTGCGTTGTGTAATGGATTACTGAAACGCAATGTGATCTAAATTGCAAACTACAATACCAATAAACACTGATTTTGTACCTTAAAATAGCTTTTGAGTAGACAATATCATTCGCTCCTAAATTAGAATTTTTTTTTTTTTACTTTTTCATGTACCTTTGCAATAAAAGTGAATATTTTGTAAATTTTCAAATAAAAACCTTCGCAGCCATTTATTGAAAATTATTATTTAGTTCCGAAATTCTTTCATTATTTACATATGAAAAATGTTCACAGGCAACAATATCGATGACTTTGAAAACGAGGTACTAATATCAAAAAATGCTCTTTCCAAAATTCCAATTTTAATTTTTAGAGTCTCAATTTATGCGCAGGGGGAACAAACCTCCTAAACCAAATAAATTTTTAATTCCGAAGTTTGAATGGCAAACACGATTATCTTCGCTATTCCTTTCCATTTAAATACGTTGAATACATTCTTATTGAATTTCGATAATGCCGTACGCTAGTTCGATGAAATATAAATCAGCTAAATCTTTATTTGGTACAACTTTTTTTACTTTATAAAATTTCCTTTTGTGGGGAGAAATTCTGTGGAAACATTGAATTGCAAATACATAGCTGAAATATATATTTTTTTCACAAAAATCAAGCAGATATCGCACTAAAATGATACATCAAAGCCAAATCCAAAGTTGTGCTGTAAAATTCGAAATATGTTTTATTCAATCTTCAATATTCGACACAACATTTACAAATACCTTGAATTGCGAGTTTGGAAGACGGAAAGCCTTTTTCCTTGTCGCTGGGTATGTAAATATTAGGAAAAGATTGAAATGTTGTTATCAAATGCTAATTTTTTTTTTTATTTACACTTGTTTAAAAAGTACATATGAGTGCCTCATAGAAAAATGTTTTTTATATTTTCCTAATATTTTATCTATGAATAAGAATTTAAAGTGATTGTTAGATAATCTGCATTTTTATATCATCAATGATTTCCATAAACTAATATTTTATTTGAATTTTTTTCTTTGATATCAGCTTCGAATCTAATAAATTCTAAAAGAAATATATATAACTGAAAAGTTGTGAATCCAGGATTGTTAGTTATTACAGATTACTTCGTTATTTTATAGAATAGCTAAGGCCGATTAAATACCCAGAAATAACCGAACGACAGTAGAAAGAAAATGGCGTTTATATGTTCTCAATCAAGTTTTATTCAAAAATATCTATTCTAAGATCTAATTTAGTAACTCTGATATCTATTTTAGAAATCAGCTGCTAAATATTCTGGGGTTGGAATAATACCTTGAAGTTTTTGAATTGGAATTGGTCATTCAGGTACTGTTCTCGGCATTTCATAGTAGTTCAAAGTTATGAGTTCGGTTTCAAATTAACTCGAGAGTTGTTTCCCCTTTCATGTTTCCATAAATTATTATGAGTTCGGTTTCAAATTAACTCGTGAACAGTTTTCTCTTTCATGTTTTCATAAATTATTATGGATTCGATTTCAAACTAACTCTTGAGCAGTTTCCCCTTTCATGTTTCCATAAATTATTATGAGTTCGGTTTCAAATTAACACTTGGGTTGTTTCCCCTTTCATGTTTCCATAAATTATTATGAGTTTTGTTTCAAATTAATTCTTGGGTTGTTTCCCCTTTCATGTTTCCATAAATTATTATGAGTTCAATTTCAAAGTAACTCGTGAGTTGTTTTCTCTTTCATATTTCATCAAATTATGAGTTCGGTTTCAAATTAACTTGTGAGTTGTTTCCTCTTTCCTGTTTCCATACATTATTATGAGTTCGGTTTCAAATTAACCCCTGAATTGTTTCCCGTTTCATGTTTCCATGAATTATTATGAGTTCGGTTTCAAATTAACTCGTGGGTTGTTTCTCCCTACATGTTTCCATAAATTATTATGAGTTCGGCTTCAAATTAACTCGGGAGTTGTTTCTCCCTTCATGTTTCCATAAATTATTATGAGTTCGGCTTCAAATTAACTCATGAGTTGTTTCCCATTTCATGTTTCCATAAATTACAAGACCCATTTTTTAACATTTATATAGGGTCTCAGGTTCCAGACCCGATTCAACCGAAGAACCATCTTGTAAAGGGTCTGTTGCACGTTAAAACTGTAAGGGTCAATCGTCCTCCCTCTGATGTTGTGGTTTGGAGAGGGAGGTACAAGGTCAGGTGTCGTCTTCATCATCTAACAACGGTTGAAAATTACAAGGACGGTTCTAAAGCAACCCTAGTGCTGCTATCAAAACAAATTAAGAATTTATGTTCTCAAAACTTCCATTTTATTACAATGTCATTACAATTTATAAAAATATGTTTCAATTCTGATTATAAATTAATGGATTATATGAAATTCTGTTATTTCTCATTTCTGTTTAAGTTCAAAACCTTAAGAGGTGGCAAAAAAAAAAGAAAAAAAAAACAAGGAAAAAATGATAGGGAAAAGTTTATGGAATGGAGTAAATTGAGCCTATATTAAAATTTAAAGTTGTAAAATATTTTGAATAAGGAGCTATTAAATAAAATTAAATATAAAGGTTATAATTTAAATTTATGATAATTAATAACTTTGACTTGCAGGTAATATCTAGTTATGCATAAATATTAGATAAGACTGTATCGAAGTATAGAAAGTAAAAAATAAATATACCTTAAATAATTTGAAAGCACACTTTCATTATTTTGTTAAAAAAATCTTTCTGATAAGTTTGTTTAAAAAGAAATACAAATATCTTTCTACAAAATACATGTATATAAAAATTGTAATATAAAACGTAACACTGTCTTGTTCTTACATTTTTTTTTTATTTTCACATCTTTTCTTTGATAAAAAAGGCCTATTTCTTGATATTTAATATACTAAAAATATACTCAAAAAACTCTATTTAATGTACTAAAAAACTCCATTCCAAATGTGTTGATTCTCACCTAACTTCGTTTTACTCTAAAACATATCGAATGCAAATCATAATTATAATTTAAATATCACCAAAATAATAGTATTTTTCCATCACCATCTTTTTATTTTCCTTTTTTTTGTTTTTCATATACTTTTTTTAATAGTAAAACAATTATTTTTCACTTTTAATACATTAAAGAATCTGAAATATTTTTATTATAATTTTATCCGAAGTTAATTCTATAATTTTTTCAAAAAATCCAATCCAACCAATAAAAAAACACCCCTTAGTTTTCTCTAACGAACGAATAAAATAAAACTATTAATAAACTCTTTCCTACAAAAATATCACAGTATAAAACTTAATTATAATTCTGATTTAATTAATAAAACAATAATTAATTCATATCATCACCTTATTCCTTTACTTCATTTTTATTTTTCATCTTCTTTCTTGATTATAATAAAATATTTTTCTCTGGTTAGTATATTAATTTTTTTGAATATTTATATAATTTTACATCCAAAATCAATTTTATTATCATAATTCAATTATATAAATTCCTCAAAGGTCTTAACTCCTCCCCAAAAGGGTCAATTCTCGAAAAACATTCGTTTTTTTTGAAAAAAAATATTGAATTGTAAAAGATAATTTATTATATTTTAAATGGCAATAAAGTTATATTTCATCTTTTTTCTTATCATTTATGTAATAATAAGAAAAAATAGTTTTTTCACTATTTATTACAGTAAAGAATTTCCAAAATTTTATTCTTTAGTCAATTCTTTAAATTACTCAAAAAACTTAACTCCACTTCAAAACGATTCATGTTAGCAAAACAATCGCATTTCCCAAAAAATATTGCATGAAAAAAAATAATTATTTTTTAAATAGCAATAAAGTTATAATTTTACTTTTTTTCATAGAATTTCTGTAATAATAAGGAAAAATTATTTTTCATTACTTAATATCCTAAAAAAATTCGAGGATAATGTTTCTAAGTCAATTCTATAAATTCCTCAAAAGGCTTAACTCCACTCCAAAAGGGTCAATGATCGCAAAATAATCGCTTTTCTTCAAAAATATTGCCTTATAAAACATAATTATATTTTAAATATAAATAAAGTAACAATTTTCTTTTGTCATTTCATTTATAGGATAATAAGAAAAAATTATTTTTTCACTGTTTCAATATACAAAAAAAAATCAATATTTCTATTATTTTTTATCCTAAATAAATTCTATGAATTCTTCAGAAGACTCCAATCCGAACGCGTCAAACAAACTGCAGTTTCCTGTAACGAACGAATAAAATAAACCTCTAAATAATCGCTTTCCCCCAAAGACTCTTATCCACCCTGTTCTGAAACACGACCCCAAACTTCACTCGACATTTTTAGCACCAATTTCGTTTAGGGTGACACGTTCTTATCGGATTAACGAGATTATCAATTTTTTTTTCCTTAGCGTTCAGTCGACCCCAGATATCTTGCTCCAAACGATCCTGAACCTGAGCCCCCGGAGAGGAGGTTCGCTTTCCCTGGGGACGAAGGGAAAACATGAAAAAAAGGACGGTCCCTGTCACTTTTCCTCAACAAGGAAATACCGGCTGAGAGCTAAGCCTTCCCCAGAATAGCGAAGAACATCCTTTAATCCTGGCTGGATCGTGTGGAAACCTCCTGTTGACATTGCGGCTACATTCAGGATGTTTAGAAATCCATTGAGACATGAATGGAGGGCGAATAGTTCGATTTTACTTCATAAGTTGCTTTTTTGTGTGTTCTTAAGTTAATACTTGCTGAGGGATTCAATATTCTGGGTGAAGATCTCGCTTGGCTTAGAATACTTTTGAAACCACATGGTTTATATAGAAACATTTTTGGTTGTGATTCAAATAAGTACACAGTTTTAAAAGAATAAGTTGTTTTATGTTTTCAACTATTTAAATGTAAAGATTATTAGAAAACATTTCAGTTATTTTCTATTTCAAGGGAGTAAATTAATTTCGATTTTACTGCATAAGTGGCTTTTTTGTATGTTCTTAATACTTTCTAAGGGAATCGATATTTTGTGTGAAGATCTTGTT
Organism: Argiope argentata; assembly: GCA_026289955.1. Lineage (NCBI taxonomy): Eukaryota > Metazoa > Arthropoda > Arachnida > Araneae > Araneidae > Argiope > Argiope argentata. Next base: position 4,741,088 of record JAOUZG010030345.1, on the reverse strand, counting down.
TGGCTTAGAATACTTTTGAAACCACAAGGCTTATATATATACATTTTTGGTTGTGATTTAATTAAGTCCTCAATTTCAGAAGAAAAGGTTGTTTTGTGTTTTTAACCGTTTAAATGTAAGGATTAATAAAAAACATTTCGATTATTTTCTATTTCAAGGAACTAAATTGATTTCGATTTTACTTAGTGAAGTTGCTTTTTTGTATGTTCTTAATACCTGCTGAGGGAATGGATATTCTGTGTGAAGATTTTGTTTGGCTTAGAATACTTTTGAAACCACATGGTTTTCATTTTTGGTTGTGATTTAAATAATTACACATTTTAAAGGAATAGGTTATTTCATGTTTTCAACCGTTTAAATGTAAGGATTATCCAGAAATATTTCAGTTATTTTCTATTTCAAGGATGCAAATTGATTTTGATTTTATTGCATTAGTTGCTTTTATTATATGTTCTTAAGTTAACACTTTTAAAGGGAATCGATATTCTGTGTGAAGATCTTGTTTAGCTTAGAATACTTATGAAACCACAAGGTTTATATATAAACTTTTCTGGTTCTGATTTAAATAAGTATACAATTTCCGAAGAAAAGGTTGTTTTATGTTTTCAACCGTTTAAATGTAAGAATTGTTAAAAAAAACATTTCAGCTATTCTCTATATTAAGGAAGTAAATTGATTTCGATTTTACCACATAAGTTATTTTTTTGTTTGTTCTTAAGTTAATACTTGCTAAGGGATACGATATTCCGTGTCAAGATCTTTCTTGGATTAGAATACTTTTGAAACCACATGGCTTATATATACACATTTTTGGTTGTGATTTAAATAAGAACAAAATTTCAGAAGAAAAGGTTGTTTCATGTTTTCAACCGTTTAAATATAAGGATTGTTAAAAAACATTTATATTATTTTCTATTTCAAGGAAGTAAATTAATTTTGATTTTACTACATTTCAGTTTTTTTTTTCATTTTCAAGTAAGTAAATTGATTTCGATTTTACCTCATGAGTCGCTTTTTTTGTATGTTTTTAAGTTAAGGAATTAGTTCTTGGCTTAGATAAATTTAGAACCAACACTGTTTATTTATTTAAAAAAATTCTCGGTTGTGATTTAAATAAACATGAAATTTTAATATAAAAGGTTGCTTTAATTCTTAACCCGTTTAAATGTGAGTGATAATCAAAACCGTTCTGGTATTTTCGGTTTCTAAGAAGGGAATCGGTTTCTACACATTTTTTTTCCGAAGGAATTATTAGTATTTTCTTCTAAAGCAGCCTAAAAAATTATTCTGTGAATGTCAATCGTTTATAATCAATATATAACTTATCACTTTACGGAAGAAATGGGAAATTTCATTCAATACTTTGAGTAGAATTTTTTCAAATATATTTATGTCTTTTTTAAGTTAAAATATAAAAAAAATCATATTTTGATGACGATCTTTTTTTGAGTCTTGGAATGTTTTGCTGTACGATACAATTTGTTCATAAAAAATAATATCCATCTGAAAATCCCAGTACAAACTGCTGTATTATGATTCGACCCGACTGAATTTTGTATTTCATTATATCTCAACATTGTGATAACAGCTACAACATTTTTCACCAATTTTGTAGCACAGTATGATAGTGGTTATTTTTTTTGGCAATTATCTTACGATTCTATCATTTATGTAAAACAAGTGTAAAGAGATATATATGATTTCTTTTCTCTCCATAGTATATTAATTGCTTCAAGAAATGCATTAATAATAAGAAAAAAAATGGAAATAATAAAAAATGGTTATATTATCTCACACATGTTAAAAGTCTATATATATATATATATATATATATATTACAATTTTTAATTTCTATAATTGAAAAAATTCCCAATTAAAAATATAGCAAGAATTTTCTTAGAATTCAGTACATTTTTTTATTAAATTAAAATAAAATAAACGTGAATTAAATCAATCCTTTTCAAAATAGCTTCCTGAATATTAAGCAAGAAGATGAAATATTCCTGAAAAGTTGTCTCGATTTAAATTACAGCAAAATCTTTAAAATTATAAAGAATTTTTATTCTTTACAAAATAGACGCTACAAATTTAAGTAGTTTTAATACAACAACAAAATGGGTGATGCCACCCAAGCCAAAAGAAATTATGTTAAATGGTTTGCTTGCTTGCTTGCCGCAACATGCTTCTCACCCTGATCAACTTCCAGAGGTATGACCAGTTGGAATGGATGGGTAATCTCCTTTCCTTTGGCACGAAAGATGTAGGTTCGAATTCTTCCGTCCCACCATCCTCCACACCAAGCTGCTCGTGGTGCAATAAATTTCCCCTTTATACCATTCTGAGCATAGAGGCCTAAAGGATCATACAACTTTGATACAATTTTCAAAAGTAAGCGTTGTGTTGCAGGAACAGCAAACTGATAAACACTTTCGCCTATGCCTGTATGAAACACGTCTTCCTTGGTACTCCAGCTCAATACTTCCGTCCTTCTTTTAAATCTGAAATTTTTTAGTTCCCAAGTATCCTGTGGCGTCTTGGAGTTTGTATTACATTTAGCTAAAGGTGAACTTATCTGCGCTATTAAATATTGCATTTCTTGGTAAATAGTTGTTGCTTGCTAAGCGGCATCCATTTCCATAACAAAGTTGTCCTTGAAAATATTTTTCTTCAGGTGCTTAGCTGCAGTAGAGTAGGTATTCGAATCCATATTATCTAATTCACGAAGAGTTGCAGAAAGCAAAAAGGGACTAGAAGTCAATCCAGAAAGCAAACGGGAAAAAAGATAAGTAAGTATTTCATTTCGTAAGTGTATTTTTCCGTTTGCATCCTTTTCTGTCTTAAACCACAGGAACCTAGTACAATTTCTATCCTCTTCAGCCAAAATAAGTTGCAAAAATGCTTCACGTCCGTCTCTAGTGAGTGCAAATTTGTAAATTTGAAATCGTAACAATGTTGCAAATAATTCAAACCTCGCTCAAAAGCACCATTTAAGGAAGGAAGTCCGGGTGTATGAGAAGATTCTTCAAATACAATTTGCCATTTCTTTTCGTTATTCTTTTGTTTTTTAACTAGATGATGAGGCAGGTAAAATAGTTTTGATTCGTTGCAAGGACTCGTATCGGCAATTTCAACATGATGGTTATCGATGTAATTTTGCATTTGTACTGTATAAATATCGCTTAAGTTTGAATGAGTTAAAATTTTGTTACGGAGTATTTGAAATCTTTTGAGCACTATTTCGTAATTACTTGATGAAAGAATCTCCTCTCGTTTCCATGGCAACTTTACAACTCGACGGTTCTCAACCTTCCAAAATGAATTGTGAAAATAACTTAAAATTTCAGTTTCACGAATATTCATCCTTTTATCTTGGGTAGTTTTGATGCCAGTTGTTTCCAAATCCCCTTTGAACGGTTCTAACTTAATTGGTGGTAAATTTTCAATATATGATTGAATAGCAGGCGTTGTATTACAAGGGTTCAATTTCATTGCCAAATTATTATTATTACCAGCCGAATAAGTAACATTCATAGTTGGCCCTAATTTATTTTGAATCATTTTTTGAGATTTAAAAATTGCAAGTTCGGCATTATCGATATAGCTTTCACATTGTAAAATATCATTTCCGTATTCTTCATCTGAAAGTAAATTGTGTATTTCATCATCTATTAATTTAATTTCTTTTAAGGCAGCTTTTAAACGTTTACAAATATATTCCACATCTTCAATTGGAAAATCATCTTTTATATTACTTACTTCAATAGAAAAACGAGTAATGTTACCGCGAACAGTTTTCGCTTGAGTTGCGCCATTTTGTTTTTTGTTTCATCAGCCGTCGCCATTGCAGTAATATGAAGTATAAACTCAGAAAGTTCAGTAAGAAAGTAAACTTGCCGAACTTTACAAAGTAGACGTTACAAATATAAGTAGTTTTAATACAACAACAAAATGGGTGATGCCACCCAAGCTAAAGAAAATTATGTTAAATGGTTTACTTGCTTGCTTGCCGCAACAAAATGAACGGGAAGAAAATAGGCGATTTATAGCTTTTCGGACATTAATTTTTAATTTTTAGGCTTATTAGAAAATAGTAAAGTCACATTTGGCGATTATCACCAACAAAAACTTACAACTTGGCACGAATGTTTCTCATGTGCCCGATTCTCGATACATCAACGGAAGCGTATTCTGATAGTCACATGATTGTTTCAAACTTGTTTAAATTGATTAATGATTTAAATTATTTAAGACAAATAATATCTTTATAAATGAAAACACACACATGGTAATATGAAATTTGAAATAAAATGTTTCATTTTTTTCCTTCCTGTATTATTTCTCTCGCTCAGTACGACTAAAATTTAAATAGATTAGGTTTCAAAATGAAATTGTTAATTGAGACACCCGAATTTAATACTTCGTAGAGATTAAAACATTTTAAAATAAGCAAAAGTTAAAATTGAGAATTATTAATATACAAAAGAAGTTTCTGTTAGTCCAACTTAAAAATTTATACATATGTCTTTCTTTAAATATTTGAAGTCTTCATTTTTCGGCAATTTTTAGAATTATTGGAATACAAAAGAAGTTTCTGTTAATCCAATTTTAAATTTTATTCATATGTCTTTCTTTAAGTATTTGAAGTCTTCAGTTTTCGGTAATTTTATTGATATGTCTTCTCATGATTTCCAGACAAAATCCCAAATTCAGTCAAAATAATTATTAATTTTGGATTTGTTAATAATAGATTTATTTTTTAAAAATAATATGACACTATTGACTTACTTTCAATAATTGAAAATTCATTAAATAATCATTGCTATATCAAAAAACTATATTCTACACATTTTCCCCATTTCAGGATATGCTTTATTCAATTTTTTGCTTTGACTGAAATATCTATAAAAAATAGATAAATAAACTGCCTTTTATTATATCACATATGATTCTGTAAAACAGTGACCAGATAGCAAAAATTCCAGATTCTAATAATATAAAACTCAGACTTGCAATTTGAACTTTATTACAGGAAGTCCATCTATTTTGTTGTTATCATGAAATAAAGCAGCATAATTTCCAAAAAAGAGAAGAAAAATCTAAAAAAATAATTTTCAGTTTACTATTCATTATTTTAAAAAATTAAACAACAAAAATAAGTAAGTATTTATAGGATGTAACTTTCCTAAGTGCATTTACTTTTTATTCCATTAAAATACACTGTATCTAATTAAAATAAGCAATTTATTTATGTTCCTCAACTTTTTTTTGCTTTGACATATCTGCCTCTGTGTAGCAATCCTTTTAAACAATGACCCTCTTTTAGAATCCATTTCCACCTGCGAACTGCAAAAATGCGCCATCAAGTAAAGAAAAAAAGAGAAGAAATAAAAGAAAGCAGAATTGAGCTCCCGGAGGATGACGTAATTGAATAAATATCGGTAAAAAATAAAGCCAGTCTCTCATTCAATTAAAACTTTCTGTAGGCTGTTTAAAAGAAGTACCGGAAACAACATAACTCAGTTATTCTTTTTTTGTATTTTATGTTTCTCTGTCAAATCGGTCGGGTTTTAATTGTCTTCAGAGACATTTTTGGAAATAAAACATTTTGTATTTACTTTCTTTATTCTGTGGGGAAGCGAAAAAAAAACCCAGTGAAAAAACGATTCCGTTAAAAAGAGATGTAAGCTTATTTACCAATTTCATTTACAGAAATGTTAGTTTCCTTAATTTTTTTCAAGATTTAAAAAAAAAAAGAAAGGAAATTGCTTACCATTTTGAGGCGAGTCCTTCTTTTTCGATATTTTGAGCCTCTTTTTATGCATCAATATTATAGATCTTACTTAGTTAAAATTAGTTCTTAAAATAGTTTCTTTCTAAGGATTTTCTTGCAAATTTTTTCTTATGTTGAACAAAAGAAATGTAGATTTTAAGTACAAATTATCAGAGAAGGAATGTTAGTAAAAAGACATGTCCAACACAAATGATTTCCACTTACTTTGTTGAAATACAGCAGGGTAATTTACACCATGTTTACAAGAACTGATGATTCTGGAGAAGTGGAAATTTTTTTTTGATGTAAAAAACCCTTTTGGGGCGGGATTTCTTTAGCGTGAGCGGTAAGTACAGTGATCATATCCAATTTTATTTCCTAATTTTTATTTACATGTAGATAAGGTACATAAACAAAACAAAAAAAGAGAAAAACTGTGAGCGCATGGTTCGCATCCTCGGTCTAAAAACGACTTCTCTTGACACCTCTTCTTCTGCCTCCCCGTTAGGCAAGCGAGGTTGCTATAAGATGTGAACAGGGCTGTCAAAATTAGCGGGCAGTACACTGGATTCCTGATGAAACTGATTGATGAATTGACAAAGCATCTTTTTTAATAAAATGTTCCATTGTTAGTAAATAAATAAATTTTGATAATCTTATAGCGCATTTTTTTTTAAATTTCATATAGGCATTCATTTTATTTTTTGTGTATGAGTTGTGTTTAACGCTGCTATATGTAGTCAATTATTGTCCTGTGGTAATAGACATCTACATTTGCTGTGAGGTATATACTATCTGTATGCTGTTTTTGAGTTTTGATCACAAAAATATAAATTTACCATGCATGCGTCATTTACATTTCTAATATTAAATTGAATTCAACAAATGTTCTTTCAGAGAATAAAATGAGTATTGGAATTCATTAGCAGAAGATCGCCGCCAGTAAACTACAATTTGTTTATAAAGAAACAAGATTTCATTTCAAGAATCTGTAGTCTCATTAATACGAATATATAGGGAATGCAAAAGCTTCCAAGAATCATATCAGTCAAAACAAATTAGTGCTTCTTACATACTTGTCCATAGATTAAGAGTAAGGAAAGTTCAGAAAAAGAAGGAGTCATAATCAAAACAAGTGAAGCTTGTTTGAAGTCTGTTTATTAAACAGAAGGCAAAAAGCAAAGAAGATTAATTTTCGCTACCTGAAGCAAATTACAAAAAGAAAAAAAACCTATTTACAAATACTACAACCTATTACTAATATTACATCGTTGGTGTGATGAGTAATACATAACATGGTTACCAGATGATTCAATTGAGTCCTCACAACACCCAGACGTGTTGAGTATCAAATTGTCGATCTGATTTTCTTGAATATTACACCACCCATCTGGAAATGTTCTCCGAAGACATGTAAAAGGTGATTGATGGGCTGCAACAGGTAGATCAAGCATGTTCCACACATGCCCTACTGAATTCAAGTGCGGTGAGAATGCTGGCAAGTGCGTACGTGTGATAATCTTCCGATCGAAGGCATTCGTTTACGGTGGTTGCAATGAAGGGACAGGCAATGTTATCCATAAAAATGAGTAATTCGCCCATGCTGTTCCAGAATGACGTCCCGATAGATTTGACCGAGCATTGTTCCATTCTGCTCCACCGTACTGATGTATTCAATGTCGTTCTCTTTTTGATAACTGATATCTGGAATTCTCCATATGAATGTCCGGCGAGAATCAGACTGCAAGGTGGACTTGCCGGAAAACATCACGCAAGTCCACTGTGGAGGTGCTTACCATGCAGGGTCTCTCTTGTAAGCTAACCAGAGGCGATGGTGATTTGCAGTAAGTGGAACAGGCTATCGTGCCTATAGACCAATTTGTCGTGAGCGTCTGTACAAAGTCTGCCTTGACAGTGACTGAAGTGAGTTGATGAGAAGTTTTAATGCCTTTGTGCCGTCGGTTTCCTTCCGCTGTAATTGCAAAATAGCCATCCTCATTCGGTATTTTTATTCGGGGGCGACCTGTGCTATAAAGTCTACTCTCATTATCACCATCTTGGATTGGTTGCCAAAGCCTGGCTATGGCATTTTGAGCGATTCTAATTTCCTCGGATACTACCAGTTGGGTACGACCACATCCCAGATGGCCTGTAATTCTATGTAAAAATATCTTCAAAAGCGTCTTTCTTTTCATGACTATGTGGTTATTGCTCTAAAAAGCTTATAATCCGATTGCGAACAATTTTATTTCTGTGACTGTATTCCTTATACATCACTCTCATTCTCTTGTCATTGTGACATACGATTGGTGTTATATGGTGGCTTCCTGCAATTTGCATATGATTTTTGATCTATGTAGTTTGAAGTTTGATTTCTGCATGAATCTGAGTTATCCTTAATTTATGGTTATGAATATAGTTTGTATTGTGTTATTAATGCAGAAGCAAATAAAACTGCAATAAATATCAAATTTATTACTTGATTTTTTGTTTTTTATTTCCTTTTTTTATTTTAATTACATATATTAAACCCAATAAAAGTTTTGTACAAGATAAGCATACTAAAAACATTAATAAATTGGATAATTTTTTCTGTCAGAATTAACATCATCCTTCATTTTTATAAATAATTCTTAATAATTCTTTATAAATTAATTCTACACAAAACTAAGAAAAACATGAAAGCCTTTATTTTTTGAATAATTCTGCTTTTCTTAAAGCTTTTTTTATTTAATGTTGTTCATTTGATCTTATTCAACTGATCTTATGATAAACTATTGAACTTCTCAAAAATAAGCCAAGATGTGGTAAGTAGATTTGAACTGAACTAACTACTTTGCATTCTAAAGCCATGCCTTATTCAATAAAGCTCATAAAATTGCAGGTACGATTGCAATTCTTTTATCCAATTTCTACTATTAGCTCTCACTCTAATAAAATACTTTTTATTCATCCAATCAAGTTCAAATAATTGTTTTAATTGTAGTGGATGACATTTGACGTTAATACAGTTTTTTCAAATATTAATTCATTAATTATTTATTAATTAATTAAAAACTAACTTTCTCGCCCTTATAGCCATTGTCGGGATAGCCTGGTTGGTAGGGCGTTCGATAAGCATCCCTGGTTCTGCGAATTCGAACCTAGTCGCAAAGATCTCTTAGTCGAGAGTTATACCCCTGGGGATACTGAGTCGAAAGAGATCGTTATTAGGGTGCTCAGGGGTTCATACCCTCAGAAGCTACTATTCCCTTTCTTCCCTTGTAAAACGGCTCTAGAACAACAGTCATAATTATTTAATAAAAAGTAACTAAAATACAAAATTTCCTAATATCCAAAATAGGAATTGAATTAAAAAAATGTTTTTTATATTTCTTGTTTCAGGATTAAAAAAGCAAAACATTCATGAATAAATATGTTCACTTGTATGCGATTATTGATAAATTTATAAAACTATACAGTCAAAACCCGGCACATTTCGCTTGTAAATTTCACTCCTAATCAGAAGCATGTGAAGAAACAAACATACCAATTTCTTCCATGGGAATGAATGTAAAAATGTCCATTGCGTTCCTTTCAGAAAAATATCAAAATATATTTCTAATAATGATTTAGTATTTATAAGATACTTATTTTTATACAGAAATTATCTAAAGAACATTCATCTTTGACTTGACTTTAAAATTTTTGGAAATGTAACACAACATTATCCTTAAATAATTTGCAAATTATTCTGAGCATACATGATGTTTTTGAATAATACAATTACCAATTATTTCAGTATCTTATTATCTGGAAAATTATCGCTCAGTTGAATCTATGATTTACTTTTCTCCTGATCAAATTTATGCCTCTTCATCACAGTTCATAAGGTTTCCTTGTTAGTTTTGCCAATGGTATTCCACCATATCATTCATTTCATAGAGATAATCCCGGAGAGGGATACAGTACCAGGGACTTTTAAAATGACTTTTTTGCAATTTTCACCTTAGCAACCTGAAATTTTACAGGCATTAAGAGTAACACTATAGGGGAGACATACAAAATGTTAACTGAATTATATTAAGTTATTTAGGAGTAGAGGGTGTCATATAATATAATAGTAGGGATAAATAACGTTAATGAAAAACATTTCAGGCACTCCAAATTTGTTCGATCGATTTTCAATTTTTATTATTACTTACTCTAAACCTTTCGGAACAAAAGTTGGGATTGAACTTTAAGTTTGAGTACGAGATATCAACATTAACCAATATAATAACTTAAAACTACTGAATTTTTTTAAAAAAGTGTAAGTAGTTTTGAGTCATTTTTTGGTTAATTTTGATATCTCGTACTCAATCCCTCAAAGCAAGACGTCTGCAGAACCATTTAAGCATAATTCATTATTTACTACAGCCTTTTATGTTTTCAATATACTGCTGTATAAAATATTTTTTTTTAAATGATCACGCACACAAACACGCACACGGACACACACACACACACGCATACACACACACGCATACACACACACGCACGCACTCACACACGCACACGCACGCACACGCGCATACACACACAAATACACACACACACAAACACAAACACACACACACTGATTACAGATGCAGCTTTCTGAACAATTTTATTATTTTACTAATCCCTCAAAAGTATATTTTTTACTTAACGTATTAATTTTTATCATGTCAGAAAATAATGCTGCTTTTGGAATGAGGTTTTTGGTGTCAGCAAAAATCCGTACGCAAAAAATAATAAAAAAATCTGTAGGCGAAAAATAAAAATATCCGAAGTCGTATAATAAAAATATCCAGTAACGTAGTCGATATATTGAAATTTTATTATCTGCACGAGCATCTCAAGAATCGGGTTTTAATAACATGTTGCCATTGGATTCACAGAAGCTCTGATTTAAAAAAAAATAATGACTACATCAAATTAAACCTAGAAAAATGTCATTTTGAGCAACTGATATTATAAAATGAAATAAATAGGAAATGTGATATATTTTTTAAAATAATAATTGAGAGGCAAAGTTTTTTTGATCGTTTGCAATACTAAAGTGGCTAATTCAATGAAACAATTAAAATAAATAAAAATTTAATTTAACTTGCACGAGAACGTGGTGCTTCAAAGAGGGTTCATTAGGATGAAAATTTTGACATCAACAAAATTGCATGGGCAAGGAATTGAAATGTTAAATTTCAACTTTCTCAATAACAGACTTTAGAAGACTCAAAACTATTGGTAAATGGCTGTAATTTCGAAATATTTTTTTTAAACTCCAATTTGCCACTTTTTGTTCAGATGAATTGCTCAGCTTATTTTACTTTATAAAAGCTTTCTTCAGACTTAAATAAAGAGATTTTAAAAAAATAGTTTAAATAGTTTGATTATATTTACAAATTCTCTCACTTTTTTTGTTGAGATGCCTTTTCTAAACATTAATAAAAAATCTTTAAAAAAGTAGATTATATTGTTTAATTTTGTAAAACGTTTTAAATAATTGGCCGTTTAAGAATACATAGAAATATGCATAGCAGATTTAGTTTTAATCTTTTATTTGACGTTATTTTCTTTGAAATAATACATTATATTTTTTTCATTAAATTTTTTTTTTATTGTAACGATATTTTTACAGTTTAAAAATAAATTTCCACACATCTATCTAATGTAATTAGCAACTAATATTTTAAATTCTGGTTGAAAAAAATGACTATTTAAATTTCCAGGATCAAAGAAGAATAAAAACTTCTTCAAAAATGTTACAACTAATCAAATTATGCTTTTTTTAATCTTTAGTTTGTTGGAGTAAAAAATGTATTTTTAAAATCTTTTTATATAACAATATTTTGAAAATATAAGAGACTGTGCTAGATAATGAATTCTGCTCAAATGGTCCTGAAGACTTCATGCGTTAAGGGTTTGATATTATGACATCAAGATAATATAGTGAAGGTATGTTAGGTACAATCCAATAAATGAGAATCAAAATGATTTTGTTTAAACAATCTCTTTTTCAGAACCTAATTTTTTAATTAATTAAGAAGAATAATTTTTTGTAATAAAGGTTAAAATTATGGATTTAATTCTTGTCTTTCTTTTGCTAGTATCTTTTGAAACTAAGTAATTCAGGAGAAAAAAATATATACATAATGTTTTAATTTTTTAAAAAAAAAACTTTTTTTTCAGCAAATGAAACTCCGCACTTACTTTTATTTGAAAAACTTCTCTCCAGTCTTGATAATAGCAAACTAAAAAAATTAGATGTTGATATGATATAAAATATAATTTTGAGTAGAGTTAGCAAATATTATATAAAAATATTAATTTAGAATTAAGTGTGCGTTTGACTTAATTTTTTTGTAGAAAATATTATTTTTTTATAAAAAATAAAATATAAATATAAATAAAATATATTTTCCCATGTGAATTTTTTAATAAAAATGAATTTATTTGATAAATTACTAAATTAGAACTTAAAAGAATACTTAGTTCAACCTTTCTGTAGTGTTTTATGAGTCATTCCAGATATAAAACGTAATGATTTATAGTTTATGTTCTTAAAAATTGAAATAATCTTTACTTTCAATTCTTTATTGCATTGAGTAGCCATTTGGTTACATATTTTTATTTTCATTTGTAAATTTCATGATTGTTCCAAAGGATGATTATTAATGTTTAGAAACCTTGTTTAAATGATTTTTGATAAAAATTTCTAGAAAAGGCCGATAGCTTATAATAGTGGTATTATAATTGGGTGGTTTGCTGGCATCCTGGCACAGAGGTAGCGTGTCGTCTTCGTGATCTGGGCGACCGGGGGTTTGAGCCCTGGTTAGGCCATGGTTGTTCTTCTGTGCACTATCTGTGAGGTTTATGAATATGTCCCTCTGTAAAAAGGGGCTGTGCACGCGAATGTGATTAGTGAGTTGTTAAGTTGCACTTTTGGCCCTAGTTGGTGCTACTTCAAAATCAAGAGACGCCCATTCGGCTTAAATTCTTAGCGGCCGTCAGCGCGCTTGTCCATGGCAAGTGTCATTAGTAAAAACAAGAACAGAGTTGGAATTAAATTTGACGCTTGGAAATGTACCACGACGCCTCTTGTATCAAGAGATCTACTATCAAATATAGCATCAAATTGCTTTTTTTTCTTCCTAAAAATATATTGTTGAAAATGAGTTTTTATTTTTATAACATAATTTTTATATTGAAACTTGTATTTCTGATATATTGTTTAATTTATAATGGAACCATTTAACAAGATTTAATTTTATTTTTTGAATTTCACAAAAATATATAATTTTTTAAAAATATTCTTGAATTATATGCAATAATCTAAACATATATTTCTTTTTGTAAATAATTAACAAGCCATGCATCGTAGGGTTAATAATTGACATTTCATATCTGAAAACATGCAATATTATTTAAATCCAGCATAGGTAGCTAAATATGCAGAATGTAGTCGCAAGGACATAAAAATATATCACGACAGAAAAAAATATTGTATAAAAATAAACTTATAATACTGTAGTTATTATATCATTCATTTTTAGGCATTGCATTATAATATATATATTTTTTATTTTGCTGTATGTTGTCCATATTTTAATTATCATATCTATATAATATCACATTGATTTTTTGTGTATATGTTTTGGAATTGGGACAGCTTTGGTCAAAACAATAATTGTACAGAATAAACTGGTTAACTTTCATATACATGAATTCTTCACCTCAAATTTTAATACTTAGTGTGTGTGTAATGTATATTTAGAAATCTAATTTTAGCTAACTCTGATTATTTATTTAAGTGAGAACCAACGGTTCGTTTTCTAATTATCTTTCATCAAAAATTTTTCGTACAATTGTTGTGACGCCCTCTACCGGCAGCAAAAGTCTTCAGGTGCATTGGAAACAACAGCTAGCATCATTACCCAGCATCAGTCTCAGCACCATAAACTCACACAACCTCGACTTACTAAAGAAAGAGTATACGGTGACAGCTTTATAAGACAAATAACATTCACCAGACATACGTGTCAATTTTGTCTAGTGGCTATGTTTCTCGGCTACAAACCCTAACGTTTCGAGTTCAGTCCTATTGGTCATCTGGATATATATCAATATCAAGTTTTTTAATATGCCTGTGTCACTTGTGAAAAACCAGTATCTCTTGTAATTTTTGAACTAATGTGTTTGAATTGCTTCTGATTGCATTATGGGTTTGAACAAAGGATGATCTTTTTGTGAGCACTGATTTTGTTTTTGCCTTTTTTACTTCATATTTTTTTTAATAAAGTAACTTGGCCTGTCCTTCAGATACCCATAGACCTAAAAGACAAGTATAATTATTTGATATATTTAATTCAAAATATCAGTATTCTTTATTTTATGTCGTTTGATTTGCTCAGCCACAGGCGTTACAAATAAAATAAAATAATTTTATTTTAGTTAAATATCGTTTTTAAAACGTGTTTTTAGATGAAACGCCTGATCAAGTTTATTATCTGTTTTCAAGTTTATTATACAAATTAATAATATAACTTATTCGAATGAGGTAAGGCATACATAAAAATGGCAATTAACTTTAACCACTTAACAGTTTTGCCCGAGTGCCATAAATGCATCTACTTATTGAATTTCGAGAGTTTCAAACAAAAAAATAAATCATTCATAGCGATCATAATGCAATATTAAAATTACTTCGAATGCATAGATAAGTCAAATAATGAATGGATTTCAATTTGAATCAAAGTCAGAAAATATTCCCAAAATAACAGGTGTTATCTTATTATATAGTAAAGAAAATAAAACAGTTAAATGTTTCAATCATAGTTACACTTCCAAGATACTCCTAGAATTTTTCCCAACATAAAAAAATAAAATTTTAATTTTAGTGCTGTTTGAAAGTAAGGATGTTGTTAATAGAGTAAACAAAAGAAAGACGATATTTATCTACAGCAAAAAATAGTTCTTTTATATGCTACAAATTTTTTGTATTAAATAAAACTTTTTATATAATTTCTCTATGCTTTTTTCTTAATGAAAATTTAAGTTTCATTTTTTCAGTCTAAAAATAAATTTTCTTAATGTGGTCTTTTTATTTTTCGACTGTATATTCCTGTTATTTACTGTTCTTTTTCAACTTCTGTTTTTGTTTTTCTTAAACCGCTATGTTAAATATATGAATCAGACATTTTTTGTAATACTTTTATTGTCAAATGAAATTTTCCATGAAATCAATCCGATAGAAATCACACACAGGAAGAGCACAACCACTTTTCTTTAAAGTGAATTTATTAATAACATTCAATGAATATATATATATATATATATTTCATTTATCATTATATATATAGATTTATTTCTTTTTTTATATATTTTAAACTCATTTAATATGTATATCACCAAGAATATCATACCACACACATACCAAGAAGGCGGTAAATCAACGTCACCAGAAAGCAGCAACAGTTTCCATGGTAATGCACACAAAACACAGAATGGTGTTGCTCATGCGTATGTAATAATGTTATTTTTTGTATTCACACACGTAATAAAAATATTTCTTCACAGATATGGCAAAAAATGATATGAAACAAGTCGAGGACACACTTTTTGGTCAGACATAAACTGTACTTCACAACTGTACTGCTTTAACATTGCTCTGACTTCTCTATCGAGAATTTGTAAATGTTTCAATATCGATAGAGGCGATTAATCGCATTAACTACGGACACCAAGCGACATGAAAAGGGAATGCTCAAAACGCGTTCACCCCTTCAAATGGAAATGTCTCCTCAATGAATACTGTGCAGGCATGGGGTACAGATATTCTACAACACTCGGATAATTATGTACACAATCTCATACAGTATACACTTTCCATATTTGTATTTCAAATTTTAGATATAAAATATATGGATTATAATAATAAATATTCAATATAATAAAATTTGATGTCATTAAATTCCTTTAAAATATAACAAATTAACAGTCTTCTTAAAAACTATTCATTTATAATTCTTCTTTTTGTTACTTAATTATTATAGATTTAAAAATTATTTACTCGGACGTATGTCTCAATAAAATAAAATAAATTTCATTATAATTCAAATATTCGTTTTCGAATTTACATATTTTGAAGTTTCGAAGGTCTAGTCCTTTATCAAAATTTGAAATTGCTTATTAAGTTAAATTTCTATAAAGATAGTATTTCATTTTATTTAATCATTTGATTCATTAAGATTCCATATACTAAAAAAACAGATCATTAAAACTTTACTTAAAAATATTTTCTTATACGTAATTTATTACGTATTACTGCTAATTTCATTAGTTTATAAAAATTCATAACTAACTACGTTAATAACAACATAACATAACTAACCACGTTAAAATTTAAATTCTTTAATTTAAAAAAAAGAAATTTCTTATTGTTTAATTTAGCGCTCCGCAGTGAAACATTTTCAATAAAATTGTAAAATTAATACCTAGTTTTAAATTTTTTAATTTTAAATATATCAAAATGCATATTATACCATTTAGAAAAAACTACATGAAAATTTCTGTAGTTAAAGAATTTTACGTAAAATATAAAACAAGATAATTTTTGAGAGTCATTAAGTAATATCAATAATGTTTTTTTTTAAATCCCTGCAAACGTTATTTTGAAAAAAAAAAAAAAAAAAAAGAGAATTTCCAGTATAAAATTTACTTTTGATTGCATATTAAAAAACTGTTTTCAACAAATTTACATTTAATTTAAATTCACTTCAAATTAATTAATTAAATAAGGAATTCTTATTTGGTATTTAATAAGAATTTCTACATAATATTAAAATGATATAATTATCTAGTACTCGCAAATTTATATGTTTTTTATACCAAATTTAACTATTATTTATATCTATAACAAATAATTAATTGAAATTAAAATAATCCTAAAAAAACTATGTTGTATTTTTATAAATACGTTATATAAGGGTGAAAAGAATCTAATAAAAATAAATTTAATTTCATAGGCTTGTAAACATTTTAGACTAGAAATAGCAGTTTTTTAAATTTATACGTGACTAGAACGTTGTCAGCAGAATGTAAAATTGTTATTTGATGGCAAATTCAACGTTATAATTTAAATGTTTCTAATATATATAAATAAATGAGGGACATTAATTGAAATAAATTTATATTAATGAAATATTAACTAGATTTTAAAAATAATATTTTGCTATTACTATATAGTGTTTGGTTTCAAAAGCAAATTATGTTGTTTTATGATTATTGTTAAGATGCTTCAAATATTAATAATTTTCATGCTATTCAGTTGGCCAATAACGATGAAATATTTAGAACTTTTGAATTAATAAGTGCCCTGTATATATATATATATATATATATATATATATATATATATATATATATATAATTAA
>JAOUZG010030345.1:4705157-4718883 GCA_026289955.1 Argiope argentata | reverse complement strand
AGAAAGCATAAATTGAATATTTATTCAAAAAAAATTAATAAACATTAAATGAGAACTTTCTGATTTGATAATATTATGACCACAAATTTTTAAGTTTTCAAAAGAGATTCTTTCTTTTATCTTACTATTTCTAAATTAATATGTAATATTAAATAGCTAGATAATATGACTGTTGTTTTCAAAAATAATAAATGTTAAATATATAAGAAATAGAATAATCAGTAAAGTTTCAAGTAACAAATGACATTAGTTAGTTCCCAAATACAATCATGAATGAACAGTTTTCTTCAATGAAAAAACCAATAACCAAAAAACCAATAGAAAAAGATTGAATATAGATAAAAAGTTTTATGATATTCACAGTAATTTTATTATTTGTATTTTATTGATGTTTTAAGTAATTAAATAATATTTTTTTGATTAGAATTAATTATAATACTTTCAACTGTTATAGTCAGATAATATTCACATCCATATAAAGATAATGATGCAAGATAATTTAAACCAGTTATAATAAGTTATCACAAACAAAATGTGTGAAAATAGCAAGTTAATTGAATGCTCCAATATCTCTATAATCATGACATTCCCCTTGATATAAATAAGAGCAATTCTAGTTTTCGGAGAAAATTAAATTTTCTCAACCAAAAAGGCATGCCTCGATAAGTTTTTTTTAATTAGATATTTAAGATATGTTAATTTGATATGCGTGTGCTAAAAATCTTCTTGTTGAATCTAGAATAAAATGTTTCAGACTATATAACTTTCAAAAATTTCATATGAAATAAACTAATAAAACTTCAACAGAAATAATCTCTACAAAGAATAACATTGGACTAAAACTTTATGACTTCTATTAGGGGATATGTACCAACAACTAGTACTTACAGCCAGGAAAAAATAAAAAAATATTTTAAGCTTTATAAAACTATACTTCAAAGAGAATTGAATTAGTTTGTACTTTTCTTAAAATGTGCGATAAAGTAACATTTTAAATTTTAACTACATAACACATATCGACATCGACTGAATATCGAGGTAAAATGTGACTTTGTTAATTACTGCTGATATTACAATTTTATGTTATAAATAATAATTTTTTAAAATAAAAAATATTTAAATAATTCATGAAGGAATGTTTATGAAAAATATAGCTATATGAAACTACATAAAGTATATCATAGATATTTTCACAAGGAATAACATCTGTCAATTAGTATGTCAATATCTTGTATATAAGTATATATGTCTCCATTATACAAAATATATAATGAAATATAAAATAAATATAATATATACAAGTAAATAACAGTGTTTGAAACTGCATCATAATGTATCTGCATTAAATATATCTATAATCTTAACAATCATTTTTCTTACAGATATTTTGGCTTATAATACTTCCACGAAACAATCCCAAGAAATTATGTAACAAAATAAAAAGATAGGAATAGTAATAATTATTTAACGATATAAGTTTTTTTGCTTCTATTTCTAGTTTGTTGTTAAAAAAAATTTCTAGAGTGATATGGATATATGCAGAAAAAACCCAATGTGTTTCAAATATATTAATTATTTATTGATGTTCACATAAAAAACATATCAATTAAGTTTGTTTTAAGCTTTCATTATCAACAATAATATAATCTTTTTGTGTTCAGTATAATCTTATTGTTATATTTATCTACTGTTTATTACTGATTATCTATGAAAAATGATATTTATTTCCTAATATTATCACAAATTAATCATAATTTTTATATCAATTTACGATATAAGCATTAATCTCTGTCAATCCATTTTATATATACATTGTCTATCCATGAATAGTTATTAATTTTTTAATTATTAGGACCAACAAAAAATCTTTATGACAAAAAAACTATATCAGAGAAAAGTGAATAAATAAATTTAAATTTGCAACTAGCTTAAAGTTTAAAGAAGGAAATATAATGTTAAACTATTTTATCATTTTCATATATTAATATAAACACTTTTTTTCACGGCTGAGTATTATTTACTGTTCCTATAAGTGTGTTTTAGTAAAATCTTATAATACGACAATTGCAAAAATGGATTAATATTTCTTTAAAATTTTGATGATAGTTAGTTCAACTAATTTCTTTTTTCTTAAGAGTAAATTTATTCAAATTACAAAATATTTAAATATTTATGATGATAAAAAATATATTTTATCATTTCAAGAGCAATTTTAATCAACTTTCGTTTAAAAAATGTATTCTGGATGAAAATCATAATTCTTAATGATCTGAAAAAATTATATTACATATAAATTTACAGGTTTATTTTCACTTTCAAATATTCATGAAATACTGCAGACTTTTCCTAACAGAAAATTTCTTAAACATTCAATGTATAGTTTTAAAAGTTAAGGTTTGTTATTAAAATATTTTTTTCAGGCTATTGGTTTTATTTTTTGGGTAGATTCTGCATTAAAAAGGGAATATTTATAAAACCACGTATAAATATAAAATCAGAAATTATTGTAAAAAATAAATTAGAATAAAAATATATAAACCGAAACAGCTGAAAAACCATTCAGGAAAAAACAAGCAAAAACAATTTATACTTAGTTATGTTATAATAAAAAAATTCAATAGTTTTGGTATTATAATAAGATATCTTCATAACAAAATTATCTTTAGAAGATTCTTAGATCTTCGTAATTATTCTTTAGATTTTTATATTTTCATTTTTTGATTTTTATTATTTGATCTTTAGAAAGTTATATTATTATCTTTAGATCGTTATTATTAGATCTTTAAAACTTTATATTATCATCTTTAGATCTTTATTATAAGATCTTAAGATCTTCATTATAAGATCTTTAGGTCTTTATTATAAAATCTTTATATCTTTATATTATCATCTTTATATCTTTATTATTAACTTTACTTTCTGAGAATCTTTGTTCTTTGTTTGCCATATACCACAGAAAAAAGTTGTATAGAATCCGCATTGCTGAAGAGTAGAAATACAGTTTTGTTATCTCTATTATGCAGTTTTAAAAATGGTTTAATATTCATCGAAAATATTTTTAAAAAATAAAAAGAATTTCAATTGTCATCTATTAATTTTGATCGATAAAGCAAGTCCATAAACAAAACAATATGTGTTTAAAGATAACACTTTCCTTCATTATCATCTCTTTGCATTTATCGTATTAGTTGTATCACATTAGAATATTCTTTGTTTCTTTCATAAAAATTTCACTTACTTTTTTCATTGCTACTTGTTTTTGTTGTTCATTTTTATATATTAGAAGTATAGGACCGTTTAATATTATACCTTTCCTAAGCACAATAAAGTTCTTGATTAACATTGATGTTTGGCGTTATCTGAGACCATTCTTATTATAATTCGTTTTGAAAAATTGGAGCATGAGATTCGTGCATTCTAATCAAAGTAGCAGAAATAACTTCAAAAATATTTGAAAAAATAAGTCCCGAATATTGAAATATATATTTTTTACTTTTACAAATTATTTAATTTTGTGTAAAGAATCTTGTTTGGCTTGCACTAATTTTCTTCAAATCATGGAAGAATAAATTGCTTCATCCAGAATACAGAGCGAAATGCACTTGTTTCTGAAAACTAACTTGCAACCCATCATCGTGAACATTGAATTGCATCTAAATTTTACCTACATCAACAATGCAATGTACAATACAAAAAGCGTTACACATGAAAGAGTCTTGAAGAAGCATTTACATTCAAGGTCGCTTGGGGGAATAAGTGAGGATCAAGCAATAGCTAGTGCAATGCATGAGTCAGTCGATTATATGATAAGCATATTATGATGACCGAATACTGATCCCAGACAATTCAGTCGATGAGTATACTTCTGACAGTTTGATGTCTAACTATTCTGATGTGGATCGAAAATATAGCTTTTGCAGAATTAACAAAAACTGTAATGATACAGGCTTAAAATATAGGAAACTTTTTTTTACAGCAGTTGCATTTCCAGATACTTGAAGCAGAAAATCCTGAAGCACATATTGATACACACCTCAGTAGAATGAATAACCTTGACATCTGGAATCTAGACAAGCAATCTATCCTGTAGATGAATTCCCATAAATATACAATGACGGTTCTTTTGTTCCAACATAATGAAAATATCCGAGTCCATAAACGTTGGCAAAGAGAAGATACAAGTGATCGCATGGATAGTAGTTATACAGTCCTGTGATCTTCTTCGCTATGAATGGGCTTCATTTATGTACTTGTATGTTTCAAAATCCAGGCATTTTCTTCAGCAAGAAGATAGCAAGGAACAGTTCATCGAGGCTAGACATCAGAAGGGACCTCAGTCTTAATCTTGACAAGATCATCCAAGCCATCAGTCTTCTGAGTGATGCCACTAGCTACCAAATCAAAGCGTTGCTGTTGCTGCTGTTGAAGATGGCTGCCACGTGCCAAAAACTCATCCCCTGGTTCGTGCTCGTCAGCACTCATTGGAACGCTGTTATCTGGAACATCAGACCCTGTGTTTGTCAGCAACTTGTAAGGAAGTGTCTCGCCTCTCATCTCACAGATGACATTCGTCAAAGCCATGATGTAATTCTTGGCCAATGTTAACGTTTCGATCTTTGATAATTTCCGTTCCATTGTCACGTGGGGTATAACTTCCCTTAGTGCTTGGAATGCATCGTTTAAGCTGTGCATGCGCATGCGTTCCCTCTCGTTGCTTTCTAATCTTCTGAGGTTGCGTTCCCTTGCGCTCAGAGTGTTCCTCTTCCTTCGGTTGCCCCCAGAAGACGATGTTACTGAAGAAGAGGATGAATTCTTTTTTTGTTGCTTGGGATTATTCTTAGCTGCAGAGGAATGGCCCTCGTCGCTAGCTGAACTTGAATCAGTGGAATTATCGCTTCCGTGGGAATTATCATCCTGGTGTTGGTTGTTGGTGCCACTGCCATTCAAGTTGCTTGTGGCCATTCGTTTGGCTCCTCCCTGGTTGGTGGAATTGCTTCTTCGTCTGACAGGGGTTGGGGTGGCAGTCATTGATTCGTCCTGTAGACTTTCCGGGGAATAAGGAAGCGATGGCTCAATGGTGGGGGTGACAATTTCCTGGTCCAAGGGTGGCCAGCTGCATTCAACATTTGCAATAGAACGGAGAGGGGTGTCCATTGCAGATGAATCTTCTCGGTTTCGTGATTTGACCATTCCCTGGAAATAAAAAACACATTTAGAACTTAAATGCATAGTAATTGTGTATTCAAGTAATTATTTCAAAAAGACAATAAATTACATTACACGAAAATCTTCCATATGAAATAATTAGAAATAATGCCTTTGATATCTGTGACATGCCATTTCTAATGTGATATATTTTTTTTTTCGTTGGGTGATTACAGAGTAGGCATATCGCTTTCAAAATCCTAATTAATGATGCATAGGCTTTTACACAAAATGCTGTAGATAATTATTAAAATAAATATGCTTTTTAACTATACATATACAATTCCTTAAATATAATTTTTTTATAAATTGAATTAGTTTCTTTCATTTGCAAGTTTAGTGAAATCAATACATAATAAAAAATTGAGGAAATTGCAAAATTATTATTAAAAATGTTTTTTTTTTTTTTTTTTTGCAAGATGTTCAGGGATATAATGAAAATAATGTGTTGAAATTTGAGTTTGAACTTCGAAAGTTTTTCTAGAAACATTGGCTCATTGATAGAAAATAAAATTTTATATAACAAAAAAAAACATTTTATTTCATTTTATTATAGCATTCCTGAATTTTAAAATTATGTATTGAGTTTTTGATGTGTTATGAATATTATTTTTCCTTTGCCATTAGATTAGGATTTTTTTCAATCAATTAATTTTTAATAGCTAATAATCTTCAGTTAATAATAATTAATCTTCAATTAACTAATTAATAAGTAACTTATTTTTGTTAAAGAATCTATAGCAAAAATTAATTTTTTTCTTCGACTTCTTTATTTAAGAAACAATATCTGATTTTTGTTTTCATTAAATTCTAACCCTATACTTTTTTCTTAAAAATTTTACTATACATTTTATGATATTTAATTGTAAAATTTATAATCTGATTAAAATTTCATAATTAAATGTGTTAAAATAAATTTAAAAAATGCGTGTTCTTATGATTAGTTTGATTCAGATTAAGCCTCCATTTTTCAAGAATTCTATTAAATTAATAAACATATATTTTTTTGGAATTATAGAAATCGAATTTAAGGCCAAAAAGTAATTTTAATTATTTATTTATGCCAAAAATTCAATTTGTACATCATGAAAGATCGTTTCTCAGAGTCAGTTATATATATTTAAATTTTCGAAACATTAATGAAACACTAAAATTTGCAGTTAAAACTACCAGGTACGGTCATTATACATACTCGTAATGCATTAATTCAACTTTAAATTCTAAGAATTTCAGAAATTCTTGGGATGCATATAAAAAGAAAAAAATTGAAACAAATATCGATATTTATTTTAATACTTCACCGCAACAAAAAAATCAAATGAGGATTAAAGATATAATGAGAATATTTTAACTCATTGTTATTTTATAAATAAAATAACTTTTTAAACAGAAATGAAATCGAACGTTCGGTAATAAATACATAGAGTTGAAAGAGAAGTAAAAGCAGAACGTTTCTAAAGAAAGAAAAAAGTAAACGGAATTTAGATAAAAGAAAACAGGTTAGAAATAAAAGAAGAGAAAAAAAATCGTTACATCTTAGAGATTTGCTTCTCGACGTTGCCTTCGCAGAATGATTGATAAATCTATTATTTAAATCGGATTCGTGAATTTTTATTTCTAAAAGAGTTCGTCCTATCTTTTCTTTTCCTTCCATTCATTCCTCTGTACATTTACAGATTCTATCCATTTATGCATTTTAGATAAAGCAAACGGAAATAAAATGTCTTTAACATATTCTCGTCACGAATTTGGCAGAGAATGATATTTAATTGACAAGACGGTTAATTCTTTTTGGGAAAGATTTTTTTTAAAAAAATTCGGAATCAATTAGCGGTTTAACGAACATGAGAAACATGCCATCCAGTAATTTGTAATTAGTGCATTTGTAATAAAGCATCTCTGAGAAATTACTTTCTGAGATTTTTAGATATATACATACAATTAAAAGATTTTCTTTTTTTATGATAAAAAAATGTTTTCTTAATTATAGTGGGATTACTGAATATTCTTTTAAAATGTCGATTTTATCATTAATGGAAAAGTTTATGATGCATTTTTGTAAAAAAAAATGCATATTCTTTTATCTAAAAATTTTTATCTAACAAAATGCAAAATGACAAATGTATGAGCAATGTATTTTCGAGACAGGAATATTTTATAAAGAATGTTAAATAATGAAGGTAATCCATAAAACGGGATGGTTTTAGCAGTTTATTTAAAATATTATAATCAGTATTAATGTTTCATATATAACTCAAGAGTATATTCACAAACATTCACATACAACCGAGGTTAAGAATTATGATCAATATATAATGAATATGCTGGGGATTTAAAATATATATGGCGAAATTCTTCTCACACGACAGTTCAGATAGATATGCAGATTCTAGGAGAGTCGCTATGATTTCTAATAGAATTATTAAAATGTATAACAGAGTTTATATGGAATAAAGAGCAATTTAGAAAGTATAAAATCTGTTATTATAGTTTGGGGAAAATCCAAAGTAAAGACAAATTGATAAGACTAGCAATTGATCTTTTTTTATTTAATTTCAATTTTTCTAGAAAATTGTTCATTTTTACATATATTTGTGAGTATGATGTTAGATTGCCCAAGGACCAATAGGACTGAGCTCGCAACGCTTGAGTTTGTAGCCGAGTAACATAGCCATTAAGCAAAAATAATAACTTGTTTCCGGGAGTTGTTACCTCGCTTATGAAGCTATCATCACAAACTACTCCCACCAGTGAGTCAGTGGTGAGACTAACAGTATTTGAACGTGTGTGAATTGTTATTAAAGTTAGCTGTTGCTTCTAATGCACCTGACAACTTTTGCTGCCCATAGAGGGCGCCAGTGTTACAGCTACAGCTTTACGAAGATCATTTATTTAAATTCGTTAGTACTCTTTCTCGGGAATATGCATGTTAGAACTGATAGAACCAAACTCATAACATTAGAGTTTGTAGCCGATAACATAACTACTAGACAAAAGTAATTACTCTTGTCCGGAAGTAGTTATCTGGCTTATGAAGCTCTCACCAAATATTATTAGAAAGAGTTTTCCTTTTTGTGGGCCAAATTAGACAGTTTTTTTTATATTTTAGTATAATCAATTTTATTTTGAGTTACACAATACCAAACAAAATATACGAATATTATTAAAAAATCAATAAAATACTGGTGGTAGTATCACTGTGCGAATTTTTAGTGTTTCGTATTGTGAGGTACAAGAAATATCTATATGAAGTTATAGTAATATTAAAATAAATTAAGGCTTTCTTTATCTTGTCAAACTCATCAACTTTTACACTTAACTTTTTATCCCGAACTTTCTTATATTTAATTTATAAGTAATCAAGAATTATAAAGAATAATAAAATAATGTAAATTTCAAAATGTTTGAATTTTTGTTAAATTTCTTACAACATAATAAGAATAAAATAAGTAAATGCAAAAAAGACAATAAAAAATTTAATTATAAGTAATAAAATTACGATATTAATAAAATATAAATGAAATGCTTTTAATGATAAGAAGAAAGAATAGTTCCAAGATTAATATGTAATGTGTTTGAACATTTAGGAAAATTTTAATTTTTAGAATATATAATGAATCTCTACCAATACAAAGTGGAAATAGGAAAACTTAAAGTATGCAAAGCTTTAACTTTTATTCCTAAAACCATCTAATTTTGAAGCACTTAATCGATCTATTGATTTCAAAACCATTTAGTTTAGAATCAGTTGGAATATATGGCGAAATAAGAAGATATTTATAAATTATTCTTTTAAATTTACCTAATTTTAAAAACAAGTACTCTTTTTTTGTTGCATGTCAATATTTATATGCAAATGGCTAATATACAAATATTTTTTATAATAGCCATTGGATAAGAAAGTATATTTTTCAACGTCCTTTTGATTACATGAAACTTTCACATTTTTCTTCAATTAATTCAGAATATATTATACAAACGTATTCACATTATTTTAAAATTGAAAAAAAAAACCTCAATGAGAAATGTAAATGTGCAATAGCTTCCAGTAATAGTATGTTTTTCTTGGAAATTTTTGATTTTTTTTTTAAATCGGTCCTGCTCCAAAACTTAGTATGCCAGCTAGAAAAACTGAAAATGAAATTTAAAAAAATTATCATTGGGGAGAGAGAGAGAAAGAAGTCTCGTAACTTTTTCAAACCGGTTTAAACAAATTATTGACAAATAAAATAAGACAAATAATCACTTAAAAATAATAATGTTATCCCATAATAGCATGAAATTTGCGACTAAAGATTTCGTTTTTATGTAAATTATTATAATGCACAATAACACAGAAATCACGTAACACATCATAATGCATAAAAATATGAAGAACATCTCAAAGAAAGATTAAATTATGGAACAAGTTGAATTGTTTCCTGTATTAAAAATCATGGAGCGAAAATTATTTTAAACTCAGTACAATATTCAGTAGTATAAAAAAATGTTTACTTGAAGTATCTCTTTTAATAACTGAAAATCTTTACTAATTTTGAAAGAGAGACTTTTTTCTTGACATAATATTCATTAAGAAGAAAATTGATGCACATTTTTGTAAGTTCTGACGAACTACGGAAAATAAACTGACAGGTAGCAAATAACGTGTTCGTATGATTAATATCCTGCATTAGCAAATTAAATAATATTTTTTTTGTTATTCTTTATCCATATATGTGAGAAAGCTAAAAGTAGAAGTTTTATTTCTGTAATAGAGTTTTTTAAGGTCAAATATTTTCCACTTTTGTCAGGCAACAAACGTCTTAATCTAGGGACATAATAATTTATCAAGGAGTTGCTATTAATTTTTTATCCATCTCCTGCTAATAATAAACTGACCTAAATATGTCCTTAATCGTTAAATTTATAATACAAAATGGATGATTGAAAATTTCTCATAATAGTTGATTGAGACAGAAAAAAAATAATATTTTGAAATTTATATTTTTAGAGTATTAAATTTATTTACAATACGCTAATATTATTGATAGGATACTAATATTACAATTTATGTTCAATTGCAGTTTAAATTTTTTGGAGTTTGGGTAATTCTGAATTTTTATGGTTCTTTATGTATTTTTCATTTGAAAAATAATAGGCTTTTTAATTTAAGAAATTTTAGTAGAAATTAATTGGATTTAGTTAAACAAAGCTTTGTTTGTAGATTTTTTTTCACAAAAATGTATGGCTTATATTTAGTACGTATTCATATTTTATATTTTAAATTGCTATTTATGTAAAAAGTTCTAATCATCAAAAATTAAGTTAATGCCTAGTCTATTTACAGCATAATAAATTCATCCTTATTTAAACGATATTTGTAAATAAACACATAAATTCAAACATATCTATATTAGGAATATAAATAAATTTTATTTAATACTTTTTTGGTACTAAAAATGCTACGAGTATTTTTAATTACAAAATTTAATTATGTCATAACAAGTCCCAAAAACATATAAATTAAGCTGTCATTTCCGAAGTATGAAGGGATATTCAGCATGAATAAAATATCCAAATAAAGTCAAAAATACTACGTGAAAGAACTACAGGAAGTAAGATGGACAATACGGTGAAATTTGGCTTTCTTGGGCTAAAGCAGCAGTAGTTCTCCTCCTGACATGTTGCTATACCCCCAGCTGACTCTCCTCCTGATTATATCAGTTGGGCTGCTGGAAAACCGCGACTTTATCAGATGAGTCAGGATTTCAGTTGGGAAGAACTGTTAACAGGGTTCGATTGTGGAGTAGACACCACAAAACCATGGACCCAAGTTGTCAACAAGCAATTGAATTGAGTTCTAATTTTCAATTAAGTTTAGCCCATCGTAACTCTAAAAACATTCTCTTATTTCCCGATCCATTACACTTGTTATAGTTAATTAATTCAACAGAAGCTGTGTAAAATTGTTGAATTGACTAAAAGACAACAGGTTCCCATACTCAGAGTGAGAAGACGAAAATTGCTGACCTAAACAAGATACCTTTAAAAGATCTCTGTGTTTCCCTTGATTGATTAAGCGCGTGACGAAGAAATACTTATCGAAATATTATTATATATAAGCATTATGAAAAAATATTTTCCCTATGATAATCTTATGGTATTTAGGACCAGGGATAATAATCTTCCTCCTTCTTCTTTTTCTGTGTCGCTATGTGATCGGACATACCTTGTCCGTGCTCTGTAAATAAATCGCAATGTAATAAAACGAACAGAAATTCAAAATGTTATCTACTTCTTCGTCTTCTTCTGCTTTCAACAAATAATAAAACGTTACACACACATATATATAAACGTTTTATATGCGGAAAGTAGAAAACAAAAAGAGATGTTCCAATTTGAAATTTTATTTAGAAGTTTTGAAAATTCATCCACGTTATCAGTTTAGTCATTCCACATTGTCTAAATCGAGTTCTCCCTGTATTTGTATTCGTATATTTTCTTAAGTTAAAAAAAATTGGATTAGATAAATTGAAATTGGACTGAAATGGTATGTAAATACAAAAAAAAAACATTCTTTTATTTACATTCCAACACGTCTGGAACATTTTACATTTATAGAAAATATCGAATCATTATATTGAAAGTCCAGTAATTTAATTTTCATGGCAACGCGAACAAAAAAAAATCGACGGCAAATTTAATGTCATGTGTAACTACCAAACAACAAAAAAAAGGATGTTCTTATGTCCACCATCAAACTCCCCCTGTTCTTATCATCGTGTAAATCATCTTCCTTCACCCCTACCAGTTGATGTCGCAAACGCCATAAGTGTTCCATCGGCCTGCCTTGATGGGCACGAAGAAGACTTAAGGACATCTAAGCACGTGTCGATTTGCCACGGGGATAAAGAAACACCCTCCCCCCTTGGCACATCGTCCCAACCACCCCTTGAAAAGGGAAATCTGTTATCCGTAAGGATCGACAGGTCTTGTGAATTCTCGCAAAATTGGGTTCTTGACGTTCTGCGCCCAGAGTTTGCTATAAATCATATTTTACGCTTCCCAGGAAATCCTTGACAGTTTTGCTTCTACTTTTCCAGGTTTTTATTCTTTTTCCCGAATTTCTTTTATTTTTTTTATTTTGAGGGAAGAGCATGAGGGTTTCCCCGGAAACGTCAAAGCCTTTTGCACTTCCAGAAGGATATATATTCAGGACACGATTTAGGTGAGGGGTATCTCTTCGTTTCTTCTCTTTTCTTTAACTTTTTTTTTCTGGGTGGCATAAGTACACTGTAGCAACCTATGTCTTTTCGGATTGCATTGAACATAAAGAGAAATGTTAACTTAAATAAAGTAATATATTTTACACAGTGCATTCCTCAGAATATATAGTAGTACCATGAAAAAATAGAACTTCTCGGATTCATGGCTAGTGGTCATATTTAAGTGGCATTGATTAAAAAAAATATTCAAAGACTTTCCAGAAAATAGAATGTGCTATTAAAGTGTATATTAGTTCTACTGAATTAAATTTTATGATTATGAAAAGCTATATGTATCAAAATACATATGTATGATATTTTTTCCACTACTATTAAAACGGAACAAACTAAGACAATGTAAGATAATACAATACAATTGGCATATTATCGTGCTGTTTGGTTATTATTTATACTATATTATGGCCAATATTTGGCGATGACAAATACCAATGATTTAGTTTGGGCCGGCTTGTTCCATGCTTCCATTGCTGTTACACAAAGATTTTGCATCACAATTTGGCAATTACTTTTGGGTCCCTTTTTTTACTATGTTGACGCCAAAATTTGACCATACTGTAAAAGTTGGTGGCAATATTTTATCTTACAGATGATTGAAAGCGTTTTAATGAAAAAGAATAGTTTAATGAAAAGAATAGTGTTAAAAGAATATTCAAGAACCTACTAAAATTCTATTTTTACAGTTTAAAAATAGAATTTTAGTAGGTTCTTGAATAAAACGTCTACACTATTGAAAATAAGCACCAAAATAATTATTCTGGGACTAAAATAATGAAACTTAACTTCTTCAATTCATTCCAAAATGAGTGGAAAGAATGATAACTAGCAGTGACTAAAGATAAATTAAATTTTTTTCTCAACATTTTAATATCAATAGTTCTACTTAGCCTAATTGAATGAATCACACAGTAGATATCCAATACATTATGAACAACTTCAATGGAACATTTATTTTCTGACATAAATTTCAAAATCTGAAAGCTTTAAATTAATTTATATATATAGTTAAAATTCTGTAAAAGAATTTGCTGATTAGTTTATATAAAAACGTATTTCTCCAATAACAGTTTTTAGAAATCTATATAATAATTACATTTTTTATAGTTTCATCGAGTTTAAAACTCTTTCTTAGTATTTTTATAAGTAGAAAATAAAAATCATATCTAGGTGTTTAGTGTGATCAAAACATGTTCGGGTAAGTTACCGTATACAACAAATTCAATTTCTAAATATTTCGAACAAACAATCCAACTTTAACA
>JAOUZG010030345.1:4679137-4698338 GCA_026289955.1 Argiope argentata | reverse complement strand
TATATATATTCATGGACTAGATATACTCATCTTTCTTGACGAATAATAATTTTTCCGCTTTTCAATTGTTCTCTATACTTTATACGAGCCCATATATGGTTCCATAAAAATGTCAAAATATAAAGCTTTTTTATTATTTTTCTTTTAATATGTCACATTGATAATTAAATAAAGCTATTTCTAACATGAAATAATTTTTTCAACGCTTTATTAATTCATGCAGTAAAGGGTTTATCAGTCTTTTTTCTTGATGTAAAATGTCACTTTGTTTTCGTTAAAGAAAAATAGTTAATGAAGATTTTTTTTGAATCTCAGATTTGTTCTCGAATAGGTTTTATTGAAATTTGACTATACATGTAAAGAAAGATCACATTAAATTTGCTGTTAGAGTAATTGATTTTTGAATTTTTAAATGCTACGGAAATAGATGTTATTCTTCCATTACAGGAAATAAATAGAAATAACAAAAATTATTTTCAATAGTCTATTCTTCTTATCATGATAAAAAAAACGAATTATATTCACAAAAAATCGTTTGTTATAAAGTTTTTTTGATAAAAAAAAGAAAAAGGAAAAGTCAGAATTATCTTAGAATTCAATCAAATAAAAATTGATTTATTTCAAAAATGAGTAATTATTAGTAAATATAACATTACATCTGAGTATATTCAAATTCGTTAAATTTAGAGAGAAGTATAAGGTTGGAAGTTTTACCAAGAATTTTATTTAATAAAAAAATCTCGATCAAAATAATTTTTGAGGACTTTATTATTATGAAGTCCAACATGTCTGTTTAGTATAGACTAAGATATTGATCAAAAATTTTACCGTTTTCCTAATCCACGTAAGTATTTTGATTTTTACAGATATGTGGTTAATTTACAAATTCCAGCTTGGAATTAAATATGCGAATAAACTTTTTTTGCATTGAAAGATGAAATGTTTCAAGAATTTTTATAAGAGATCGCACTAATTAGAATTAACTGAGAATTCTAATAAAAATTGCTTGATTAAGAGGATTATATATTGCTTTATTATTAGGGAATCATCATTTCATCTGAGTATAGTCGAAGAAATTTATTACAAGTTTCACCATTTCTGCCCTTTACGTCAGCATTTTGATTTTTAAAGATATCTAGCTATATTACAAATTACAGCTTAAATCTGTTAATAATCTTTTTTTTTTGTAATGAAAGAGGAAATGTTTCAAGAATTTGTATAAGACATCACACTACTTAGCATTAACTCAGAATTCTTTCTAATAAAATTTTCTTGATTAAAAGGATTATTAATTGCTTCCTTATTAGGGAATCTAACATTTCACCTGAGTAATGTCGAAGAAATTTATTACAAGTTTAATCATTTCTGTCCTCTACGTCAGTATTTTGATATTTACAGATATATGGTATTTTACAAATTCCAGATTAAAATTAATTCTATGAATAATCTCTTTTTTTTGTAATGAAAGAGGATATGTTTCAAGAATTTGCATAAGACATCACAATACTTTCACTTGAGTACAGTCGAAGAAATTTATTACAAGTTTAATCATTTGTGCCATCTGCGTAAGTGTTTTGATTTTTACGGATATCTGACTAATGCAAATCTGGTTCTCTAGGTAGAAAAAAAATGATAACTTTCTTCCGCTTGTTTTTGCAAGGCCCAAAAAATAACAACCTATCCATCCAAGCGGTGAGCCTTTCTCGGATAATAACAAGCCAGCAAAATCCAATAACCTGCTCCCAACTGTGGAATTATTGGCACAGAAGGAAAACAAATTTCGCTTCGTATGCAAAGGAATAGCCAAGAATTTCATATCTATATTTTATAATTCAAAGATACGCTTCATGCAATAACCCCATTCCATTTTTTACATCACAGACGATAACTGTATCAAAAAATTGCAAATGCGATGGATAGGCTACATAAAAAAATGGATATCCGCACATCCAGTACAGTTTTTCATTTTTTTTCTCTTATGCTCTTATAATAACTCCGGGATACGAAGAAGTCAAATTCCTAAGCAACCGCATTCAATTTGAACGTCCTGTGTACCTCACTTCAATATAATCCGATTATCGTTTGGAAGGGTGGAGCCAGGGGTGGATCGCACTGTTTTCTTTCAGCCGAGTTACACGATTTAACCCTTTGCTACGTATTGACTTTCGACCCCTTTTCCTGCTTGTTTACAGACCTCCAGCGAGGAATTATATCCGAGAAAAATCTTCTTTTGTTTTGAAGTTTTTGAAAGGAACAAAAAAAGAGGAAGTATTTCAAAAATTTGCATAAGAAATTACAGTTGAAAAGGGAAGTGTGTGTGTGTTTGGCTTCTATCTACATCCTCCCCCACCCTTACCCCTCCGGTTTCAACTTTTGAATTTCTTTTTCCTTTGTTCGATCAGAAGTGATTAAGAAAAGGTTTCCTTCCTTCGGGGGATATAGAAATCTAACAGGAAGAGCTGATTTTTCAGAGGAAAAGGCGTTTTAATTAATTCGAAAAAAAGGGTTTATTCCTAGAAACGGACAGGTGGAAGAACTTTTTAAAATTTTTTTTATTGTATTTTAGATTCGAAAGCTATGCAAATATTTCTAAAAACGCCAATTAAAATAATTAATATCAAAAAAGTAAATAACTAAATATTATAATAATCGTAAATCTTTCAATAAATTCGGTTTGAAAAAAATACTAATATTGCGAAAATACAACTTATTAAATCAAATTTTGAATGCACTTTATCAAATACAAAAATATTTCATGTATGTAAAGCTGATAAATTTGTAAAACGTTTCATTTATGAAACCTAAAAAAATATCTCAAACTTAACAAAATTTGATATATGTTGGACAACAATTAAATTTCAATGTGCTTGTTAGGTATTTATTCCTTTAAATCTTGCATTTATCCCTTGCCCTTTTAAAATATCTTGTATTTATTCCTTTATTTCTTAAACCATGCTCGATTTTACTTTTTATAATAAGTTAATAATCATTCTTCCTTCAAAGTTTTTAAACATTATTTTTATTAAGTCTTTTCACTTACAACGTAAATTCCTGGTTACTTAATCGGAAGAATATGTCTATTTAAACTTTAACTGCAGATGACGATTAGTTAAATTGAAATGCATTAGAATATGCATGCTCATCTTTATTATGAATCTTTAAGTTGTATATGATTATATACCTATGAATTACTTCTGTACTAAGAGAGCTAAGTCGGTCCTCTACCTATTTCTAGGTGCTCTGGTCTTTGTGACAAACAGAGGCTGCAACCTTTCCCCATCCAGTCATGGACCTGGCCAAGCAGTGCTGGCTATTGGAGGCATGCAATAACAAATTTACATGAGGAACTGGAATCATCAGTCAGTCATCCCAGAGCATAGTATATAATATATAAGAGCATACTTATAAATATAACTATAAATCAAATTGTTTATTTCTAATATAAGGTTTATGGTCCTTTTGATTTCGAATATATTAGCCTCAAAAGGAAGATTTGGTAGCTAGTTTCATATCCCTATTGTTGCTTAATCTTATGATATAACAATTTTTCTTAATACAATTCAGTTTTCAATATAAATTCCTGCAAAATTCTTTCTCAAATCGTCTTATTACATTACAAAATTCTTTCCCAAATCTTCTTATTTCATTACAAATTTTTTAAAATTAAATTAAAAGAAATATAACGTAAATATTTTTTAACATTTCTCAAGAGTAAGAAATCTCTAAATATTTTCAACCTATTCTTATGTATATCCAAATTTATAATTTCCATTGCATAGAATTACATAGTATAATTACAATAGGATAGCGATAATAGAATTCATTTATTTAAAAATAATAAATATAAACCATGTCACACCATTATTCTTCGCAATACATGTTGAACATTAAATAACTTCTGTGTGGAGTCATCTGCAATTAAAATTAATAACAGAACATTGAAAAAGTTCGGGTGTAGACTGTTTGAGAATGAGTTATTTAGAATAAATGCAATAGAAGTTAGTGATCAGTTTATACACAGAATGCATAATTCATTCTTTCATGTATAAAAATGCCTGTATATGAAATTTGGTTCCTTTCCATTCACTGGATTTACCTGCGTATACCTAGAAATTAGGAAAATTATTTCATGGTCATCCTTTATTAAAGATAAACTATCATTGTGCCTGGAAAGTATTTCACGTTAGTCACGGTGTTTTAATTGTTATGTTCTCTCAGTTTTATACTTTACGCCATTCATTTCTGTAGATAAATTTTTTATCACTCGAAATTAATTGAAATTCTGTATAGATCAGTGTTTATTAGTGCTTATTTTCGGCATAAATTTTTAAAATTCTGGTGACTTTTATTAATTTATTATTTCTGCACTTTTCATTGATCCACGTCTTGCACAATCTGTACACGAAATTTAATCTCATTTCAGTCAGTGGTTTCAAGTTACACGTATCTCTATATAGAGAGATATATATTATGGATTATGTTAGGTACTTTTTAAAATTATGGTAAGACTCTTTTTCATAAGCTGATATTTAAAGGATTTTAAAAATGAAGGAAAGAAAATGCATTTAAAAATAGATTTTAAGCTCGAATAATACTATTCCAAAATTTTTTTAATATTTTTAATATGAATGCATAGCATTTCTTTCTCTTTTTAATACCCTCCCCCCTGCATCTATATAAAACCTGAAAGGGCCCGCATTGACTTTAGAAGCAGAGGTGTGATGTAATTTTAAGTAATTTTTTCAATACTTATAGAAGCCGTTAATTGCCATGAAATAATACTTTACTTATCAAAAAAATTAAAGACTTCCTTCCCTATATTCATAATCCTTTTATTTAAATAGATGTAAGTCTGTTAAAAAAAGAGTTATAAATCTATATCAAATGAAAATATTGAAAAGGCTGTGTGATTTTAAAGACTTTAAAAGCGTAACTTAATCTTCACTCTGTACATATAGACAACACTTATTATAAGTCTTTAACAAAGCTCGCGTCTTTTGTCGAAGCGTTGAAAAATTTCTTTAAAAAATGCAGAATAATCTTTTAATTTTTACCAGCAAAAAGAGCACGTCCGAAAAAAAAAGTTGTTAAAAAAAGGAACATGGGGTGAAAAAAAGAGAGAAAGAGAATTAAACTATGTGCGAGCAAATTAATTTAGGATTCTAACCTGAGTTGAGAGTTAAAAAATAAATGTTTTCAAAGGACATGGTAGAAAAAAAATATTTTCCCGAAGTTAGTGAAGAACAAAGAAGACTTTCTTAAAAAAAAGTGAATCTTTTTTCCCCCACGAAAAGCTACTACCATGGATTAGTAGAAATGCTATATTAAAAATTCGAAAGGAAAATATTCAGACGAATTCTTAAGTTTTCTTGAAGACTTAAAACTAAGCATTTAAGAGAACTCAAACTTGCATTTGATTTTCAGAATTAAATAAGTATTGAGAGAGAATTTAAAAGGGGGGAAAATTCGAAAATAAAGAGGATTTTTCCCTCAAGAGCACTCATTTCTTCACGCTCCTTTTTTTACCCTTCTCCGCTATTATTATTTACTTAAACCAGTACACAACGCAAGAAAAAACCTTTTTTTTTACTTTTTTAAATGTATATATCGGATCAGATTTTTTTTCTTGTGTTTTTTTTATGTTGTTTTAGTTAAGCTTTAAGCCTGGATTTTTTTTTTTTGGCAAGTTCGTGGTGGGAAACGTTTTACAATTGGAAATCCTAGATCTCACTGATTTCAAATTTCATTTCAAACTCTCTTTAGTTTTTGTCGACATCATAATCCGTTGGTTTAAAAAAGAAAGAAATAATGTGAATGAAATGAAAAATTTGTTTAAGAAACAAAATGGTTTCAAAAAATACTACTGACTTCAAATTGTTAAAATAATAAAAGAAAAAAAGAGGAAATTGAATTACATTTTCTTCAACTTCCAGCAGATAATAACACTTTACAATGTTTGAATATAAATATAATATAAATTTCGAAGTTCTTACTAAACGTGGAGGAAAAAAGAAAAGAGTTGCAAAACAATATCATTCTTATTTTAAAACTTCATGATTAAGATGATATTTTGTACATGTAAAGGAGTAACTTTGCTCAATAAGACTCACTTACACAGTACAGTAAATTTATTAAACTCAAAACTTTTTAAATGAATAAAATCGCTTTTGGATAGTTTACGGACATAGCTCTTAATTTTTCAAATATGAATTAAAAATTACTTAGGTTCTGTAATTTTTTTAATACAAATACAACCATTGTTTTCTAGAGATAAATTAGATCCAAATATTTTTTAATGCATATCCCGCTACTTTTTATTGAAAAAATATTTTCTTAAGAGTTTATTTCATTGTTTCGTAAACTTTTCTAAAATACACCGAAAAAATATTTTATATACTACGTTTATTTCAAGATATTACAAGAACCCAATCGCTGTAAGTGAATTTAGAATAGATTCTAAACGTATAAGCGACTATACTAACCTATAAGCATAAGATAGTAACGTATAAGCTACTAACTACTAGACTACTAAGCTAATAAAAGTAACCCATTCCAAAAAAACAAATATTTTCTAATTGTTATCGCAATAACAACTAAGTTTTATATAATATTTAATTAAAATGAAAGCATAACTTCTGTATATTTAGGAAAAATTGAATACCAGAATTAGTATGTTTTTGCATTAATTTTGAAAGCTAATAAATATAAAATCTTGAAAAGTGGTCCAAGAAGCACAGATTTATGTTGATCAATTTTACAGCCTGATTTTATAAAACAAATCGAGACGTGGTAAAATATAAATTGTTGGTAACAACTTTTTTTTGTTTGCAAAGAGTTTGAAATCGATATTTATATTCCAAAACGCATAAGAAGCTGTAAATAGGAATTGAATCTAATTTTTCAGAACATCCAATAAAAAAAATTCAAAGAAAATGAAAATACTTTCGAGGTTATAGGACTTCTAACTAAACTAAATACCTAATCATCTTATAGAAAATAATACATAATTTTACAATGCCAGTTATAGAAATTACAATTCTTATTAATTAGCAATATTAAAGGGATAGAAGATTTAGGACAAATGTAACTTAACATCCTATGATTCCTAGAAATATATTAAAGAATTCTAAAAATGAAATTATATAATGGCCCCTTAACACTCTCCAGATTTACAATGATTGGCGTATATTGGAGGCAAGAGTTTTCATATCATATAAAAATTAGCAAAAAAAGTCTGTGGTTGTTACAGATGGAGTCTATTTTTCTACTATACTTTATAACAAAATACAGTAAAGAACTATTTTTTAAAATTTCTTTCGAAAACGGAAAGTACGAAGGAACAAATGACCACTGATGTATGTACGTATGAAGAACTTTCATGTGAAATAAAATTTTCAAAAGAGTATAATAGTTGTTTGTAAGTGAGGAACAGATTCTTTTATTTTAATGACACAAATGTACATTCCTCATATATTACATGAGCAATAATTGATTCTATGAAACTTTAGCCAGATGCTTGTGTAGGGTTATAGACTTTTTTTTCTCATTTTTCAATTTAAATGTCTATTATTTCCCCTCCAAATTATCATATCTATAGAAACCACTTTAGTTTGTTGCCAAAAGTCTGGCACAAAGGGAATGAAATTGAAAAAGAAGTAACATTATTTATTTTTATTAGGCAGAACCTCTTTACCGATCAATTGAATTACCGAAGTGAATTGCTCATGTATGATTTGATGCTCAGGATTCCTCAATCAAATTATTTTGTTTCTAATTAATATAGACATCAAAATAATTTCATTTAAATATATTTACATCTGTTCTATTTAATGTTTATAATTATATTCAGAATGTTGCTGAGTTCCTTTGCATTAATGTTTAATTAAAAGTAATCAGTGATGCAGTTTATTTCGCATATAAACTTTTCAGATAATAAAGAGGAAATTTAATTTCAAAAGGAGAAAATCTAAGATTGAATAGAAATTAAAACGAATCGAATTTTAAGCAAGAGCGTCGAAATTCACGTAAAAATTATATTTCAAAATCTGCTAAATTACCTGAAATATTAATTAGTAATATCAAAATTATTCCTTTTTCAATTTTTAAGATGATGTAAAATGACTAGTATTTGCTAAGCTATAATTAAGAAGATATTTTATTAAAACATCCAAGCATCTCTCAAAATGAATAACAAAGTAAAAAAAAACAACTCTGGGACGCCTTTTTACACCCCGCCCCCCCAAAAAAAACAGCAACATTTGCAACAAATTTAGTCTCTCTGGATCAAACTGTCTGACCTGTAAAATCTTAGCAAACACGCTTACTTATAAACACATTATATTTACATTTATTGTAAGAACTTATTTTGTAAAATATAATCTATCTTTCATTTTTATTGAATGTTTTGAAGAATTTGACTTAAACTGAAAAATATTAACTGACAATATAAAATCAAGAATTTTCGATTTACATGCGTACCCCCATTTTATTGAAAAATGTAATATTATTAAATTTAATTAATACAAAATATATTGTGCAATATTTAGAAAATTTTTAACATTCTTATTAAAGCAATCTAATCAGAATGCATTAATAAGAATGTTAGAGATAAGCAAATCGTAAACAATTGTGGAAGTATTAATTTCTCATAATTAAGATTTTTTACTCATTGATTACTTATATTTGTGAAGAAATTATATTGAATTACACCACTTTCTATGCGATCTCTCTAAAAATATTCATTTCCCAGTATTGATATATAGAATGCTCAAATTTCAGTTTTAGAATTCTTTCAACAAATCTAATACTTAGTTTATCAATAATTTTATTTAGTTTCTTTTCAAAAAATACGTAATGCTTTATTAAATGAGTTTCATAAAATAGTTTTCAGTTAAATCCTATTTTTAAATAGATCATTTTCTTGGGATTAATTAATTTCTTGGGATTAGTATTAGTTTCTCATAATTGAGATATTTTACCCCTTGATTACACATATTTGTGAAGAAATTATAATTAATTACACCACTTTCTATGTGATCTTTCTAAAAATATTCTTTCCAGCGTTGATATATAGAACGTCTCAAATTTCAGTTCCAGAATACTTTCAACAAATCTAATACTTAGTTTATCCTAAATTTTACTTAGTTTCTTTAAAAAATTACTCAATCCTTTTTTAAATGAGTTTCATATGAAAGTTTTAAGTTAAATCATATTTTTAAATGGATAATTTTCTTGGGATTAATTAATTTCTTGGGATTAGTATTAATTTTTCATAATTCAGATATTTTACTCACTGATTACGCATATTTGTTAATATATTATAATGAATTACACCATTTTCTATTTGATCTCTCTAAAAATATTCTCTCTTCAGCATTGATAAATAGAAAGTCTAAAATTTCAGTTCTATAATTATTTCAACAAAATAATTAGTTTAACATTAATTTTACGCAATTCTTATGAGTTTCATATAATAGTTTTTAAGTTAAATCTTATTTTTAAATAGATTATTTTCTTGGGACTTCTGCTTATCGCAGTCATTTCTTTTTACTTTTAAACAATCATGGAAGAATCGGTAAGTTCAACAAGCTTGTCTTTAACTAAAAAAAATGTTTATTTAAAATAAATATTCAGCAAAATCCGGTTAATGAACTGTATAAATCCATTTAATAAACTGTAATCTATAATACTATTATAAATGTAAAAGTTTGGATGGATGAAATGATTCAATCACGCCAGGACGGCTGAACGAAATTGGATGCATAGAGATAGATTTGGCACAGAGATAGATTGTAGTCTACCGAAGAACATAGGCTAATATTTATTCCGGGTAATTCAGTGGTTAATTTTTTATTAATTAAAAACTAACTTTCCTGCCAAAAATCTTTTCCACTGCTAAATGAGAAAAACTTCAATTTGTTTCGTTTTCTTTCGTACTCGAATGGGGTTAGGCTTATAATATTTCCGACCAATTATTTCAACCGATTCTGTTTATTTCTTAGTGTTTGATGCAATTGAAACCAAACATTGTTAATTAATATATCTTTCGGATTCATTATGGAGTACTTTTGAATTTAAATAAAGCATAATAATGGAAATTAAAAATTTCTATTATGTATAGCATTACCCCCAAATCATGTAGAAATATCTTGGATTGCGTTGTCTCAACTGGCGTTGGAATTCACGCATGAGCATTGCTGTTTTGTTTTATTTCAGGTAATTATTTATTCTAATGAAAAGATTATTTCAATAAAAATGATTATTTATTCTAACATAAAGAATATTTTAATAAAAATATTTATTTTCATAAAGGAACAATTATTTTATTCTGTTTAAAATCGTCTGCTTACGAATTTCATCCGAACAGAATTTTTTTAAAAAAAATCTGAAAACATCTGCCCGAGTTTTTGGAATCGTTTGTTTTTATTTAACCTTTTTTTTCCTTTTAACATTGAAAATGTATGCATACATACAGTTTTGATAACATTTTACATTGGGATTAAACTGTCAATTCTCTCGTATACACATCAAAATCTGCACGCATTCGAAGTCGCTGGTAAACGCAGAAAATCTCAAAAATTATTAATTCTCTAACTTACATATTTATGAAAATTATTTTACAAAACATCCACATTAGAAAACCATTTTCATTCACGATTTATAAAAATTGGAAATTTCAATTTGAACAATTTTTCCTGTAATATAATCCAAACAGAAAAACAATCGATCATTTTGGGGCTCCTAACATTTTATGAAACAAACGAAATACAGAAATATCAATAATTTTTTAACTTTGGCATATCAAGTATTAAAAATTTAATTTCGCCATTCGTGTATAGACATATCTTAGTCACCTTTTCGTATACAATAAAGAATTGCATTGCAGAAATGAAATAAAACTTTGTCCTTCTAAGGCAACTATTTTTCTTTATAGTTGAAGTGGGGAGAAAAACGAAAGAGAAATTTCAGTATTGTGTTTTCTCATGTTGAACAATAAGTAATGTTTTCTACATTCCCACAATGCCACTGCCCTTAATAAAGTTTTCCAATCACGAAGAATAAGTCGCAGTTTTCTCTCAGTGCGAGGGTAATGAAATGTTCTTTTCATCGGAAATAGCTAAATGGAATTTTGGCAGACGACTTTTGTGACTGGTTTATCCTTTGTGTCCTTTGTCCGGTAAAGGATTGATGCCAGGTTTCACAGAAGGAGACTTTTTCCGGAAATGAAATTAGAATACTGGATTATGTATGGTGGCATTGCTTGGAAGTTGTATTATAGAATTTGCTTAACGAGAAAGTTAATTTTCGATCTCATAATATGACTCCTCGGTGGAACAATCGAGCTGTTTTAGAAACTCCATAATATCATATAATTATTTCGGTTTGTTTACTTAGTAATTTTATTGTATTTAATATATAGGGAAATATATATTAACTATGACATACAAGACAATATTTTGACTGAATCAAAAATACAAATAACAATATATTTGGAATAAAAAGTGTTCTAAGGGTCCTAAAAATTTTCGGAAAATTACTTCAATGAATGTTTTTTTGAATGTTCTGTCTAATAATACGTCATGCGAAATATGCAGTATTTGAATGGTGGAATCAATAACAAATGGCTGGGAATGTGCAATTTTACATTCGAAAAACTAAAATATCATTAATCTGCATATTTAAAAATAAAGAGAAAACATTATAGAACCAACTGTCGATTATGATCCTCATATGGAAATAATAATAACTTTATACTTTTAATGAATTTATACCCTATAAAATAAAATTTGAAAACGTTAAATGATTGAATTGATTAAATTATTGACTTGTAGATTTAAAATTACCATATCTGATCCAAAATTAAATTGACGAGAGTTGTATTCGTTTCAGAACACTGCTTCCTTTTTTACAAAAACTCTTTAGAATTATTATTAATAAAACTATAAAGTTTTTTTTGGTATAATGCTGAATATTATATCGCTCAAAAATGAAAAGAAAATTTTTCTTTGTAACTAAAGTTTCTTGTTAATGGAACTCATTTCATAATATTTTTCCAAAAATATTTATAATTATTTCTAGATATAATGTAAGACAATTTTTTTATTCTTTTAATGAAGTTTGAACGATTTTCTTAGCTATTTGGTTTCATAGCCGTAATTGTCAAGGCTGCCAAACAGGACTTGAGAAATAAAAATAAAAAATCTTTGAATAAAATTCTCATGAAAACTTTTGCTTCGCATCAACCATTATCTATATATTTAAAATATTAATCCTGCATTTTTTTTTCTTGTAATGGTATATTAAAACCTATGTAAATATTGTGCTATAATTTTTATTATTTTTATGATAAGGAATTGGTGCTTGGATTTTTTATACACATGCGACAATCAAGTATTTTTTATATAGATTTATATACAAAAATAATGTTAATAATAATTAATGTATAATTTGAAATTTAGTGATAAATTATTTGATCAAAAAGTTCATTTTGTGTGATTATTACAAATTGAAGTTGTATTCAAACTAATCATTTTCATGGAAAATGAGAAAAAATATTTTTCAGTACGATTTTTCATGACTTTAGAAAACCGAAATACCATTTACAATGTTCAATTCTGGATGGATTTAAGTATTAAATAAATTAATACTTCCAATTATTACAATCATTTTTTAATTACGTTTGTGTTTTATGCAAATGATATAAGGATGATAATTTTAATTAGTTTTAATAAAATTTAATTAGTTTTAATAAAAATACATTTCATTCAGATAAAAAATAAATATAAAATGAAAGAAATGAAAAAAAATAATAATAGTCATCAGAGATGAGCTGTCGTATGTCTCTAAATGACATTATAAAATAAAACAATGCGTCTGTGTTCTACCAAAAAGCTGGACATATTCCCCTCCAACATCATTTCATTCCATCCTTTATTTTACAAAAGTATTCTCCATGGATATTTCAACCCCGCAAAGTGGCACCTCCGCGTAAGCACGAAAATAAATGAACAAACAGAAAAAAAAATGCGAAACGTCGTCGAAGCTCATTTTGTTGTAGCGCGTCTTGACACATTTATATCTTCTGGCCTGTTGCTCCGGCAACCGTTGCTAGGCGACCTCTAAAGACGAACTTTACCGCGAAGCAAATCCCTATTTATTCATTCTTTCGTCTCATGGTCAATAAGACGCGGAGGGGATAAGAAACTTGTTGCATTTTTGGGAGCAAACGATAGTGGACGGTAGAGACAGAACATTTTTTTCCCCTAGCAAGAGATAGAACCGAGGGACGTAAATACAAGAATGAAATCCTCACGAAACGAATTGTTGTTTTTATTTCTAAACAGTTTTAAGAATGATCTCGTTTTTATTTTCGCTCTTATTTTTGTTTTTGTTTTTCAGGTATTGTGTTGGAATAACTAAGTTTGAAAACGATTTTCTTTATTTTTACTTTATTCTTATTTATTTATTTATTTTATTCTGGTTGTGATGTTACTTTGGTTTTAAACAACCGTTTCAATTTGCTTTCGATAATTTTAGTTCGAAAATATATTCGGTTGAAGTTTTGCCCTGGGATATTTTGGAATAATTTAGATCTTACTTCCATTGAATATGAAATGTGAAACGATTCTCAATTTTTATTTTTTATC
Source organism: Argiope argentata (assembly GCA_026289955.1). Lineage (NCBI taxonomy): Eukaryota > Metazoa > Arthropoda > Arachnida > Araneae > Araneidae > Argiope > Argiope argentata. The sequence continues at coordinate 4,684,692 of JAOUZG010030345.1, read as the reverse complement.
TGCAAGAAGAATTATAGAATCGTCATTTTAATCTAATCAATACATGTTTTTAAATCTGTAAAATTAATTTTTACACGCACACACACACACACACACACACACACACACACACACACACACACACACACACACACACACACACACACACACACACACATATATATATATATATATATATATATATATATATATATATATATATATAGAGAGAGAGAGAGAGAGAGAGAGAGAGAGAGAGAGATTTTATCAGAATATTACTTTCAATAATGAGCCTTTTTTATTATTACATAATTTCCTTTTAAAAGATTAATAATAATGGATTAATATTATATTGGGTATTAATGATAAAAATATTCGAGAAAAATAAGAATAATGGGTAATTATTTTATAATTAATATTATTTTATTTATATCAGCAGAAAATTTTTCTTATTCCGAGTTAAAAATCATATTTTATTCAGAACAAATGAAACTTGCTATTTTCTTAATTGCTTTAACTAACTACTTTGATGAGCATACCAAGGTTTGTCTTCTGTGACAGTAAGTTCGATAATTCATTGAATCCAATTCATCTGTATTTTATTCGTAAACAAAATTCATTAATTTAAAAAATATATAAAATTTGTTTTTATTTAATTTGCTGAAATCAAAAGAGATCCACGCACAGATAATTTTATTTTTATTTATCAAACTCAAATTAAGTATAATTAATGATGAAACTACATAAAAATTTTGAATTTTATGATATTATACTTTTGTTAATTTAATAAAACACTCTTTTCCCTTTTAAAGATAATTTATTTAATATAATTCATTTTAATAAAAAATTATAAAAATAAATTCAAGAAATTGGCACTTGATATACTCCTTTTTAATTACCAATTTTCATATTTAAATGTTATAGTCTTACATGTTATTATTTCTATTTGAAATCCTATTTATTCTCCTTTATATTATAAATGCGATAATTCCATCGGTATTAGAAAACACAGTTCAGTTCTGTTATAGTTCTTAATTTGAAAAGGTTCGAGATTTATTTTAGATTATTCTCATAATTGTGAACACTCATTAGAAGATGAGAAGTGCACCTGAGCCAGAACATCTTCACAAATTTCCACGAGAATCTAGACTTAAGACAATAAAGTTACAACTAATTTTATACGCAGAACAAATTTTCTAGATATATGATAGAAAAATATATGTATTGACGGAGAGTTCATGTCAAAGTCAGGAATACAAAAGTCCATATTTATGAAAATTTAAATTCTTTTTTTTAATTTCATATTTTTAAATAAAAAAGTATAGAGAAAAAGTAAGAAAGTTTAATTTTATCCCATTAGATAATGAGGCTAACAGAATTATTAATTAAATGAAATTAAAAACAAAAATTATTAATTAAAAAGAAGTAAACCAGAAGTTTTATAAATTCAGATTTGAATTTTATTTCAACTGGAAACCTTTAGATCATAATTATCCTTCTTACGGGTTCAAACATAAATGGTATATTTTTCTCAAAATGTAATTGTAAAATCCATCAAAATTTTTATTCAATCTCTAAAATTTGTAAATGGACAAAATATTTAAATATTTCGTTATTATAACACCCGTAAATGCATGTTCGGAAATGGCCATACAGAAAAATATTCTTCGAAGTATTTTGGAAGAATGGGAGTTTAAAACTTTTAATTTTCAATCATAAGTAATCTCATAAGTTCGGATTGATTTAATTTCGGTCTTAGAATTCACCTAACAATACAGTCATACAATACAAGTTTTTATGTAGAATATTGTATTTTTAAAGAATTTATATATTTTTTTATGTTTTTAATAAATTGTAAAATTAATCCACCATTTCCATCCATTTGCTTGATCACAATACTGATACGCATACGCCTGTGCATTGAAGTTACATAGCTCGAACTAGCTATTTGAATATCATTAATTAATTCCTTATTCTTTCTTCCAGTGTGATTGATTGAATACCCAAGGTGTTGGCTGTGTTCGTTAGAAACGCTCGCACAAATGTTTTAAGAGGCAGAGGAGTTTTCAAAATTCTCTGAAATAATGTATGAATATATGAAAAAGTAGTTGATTAGGAACTAACATCTAAATAGATACATAATTTCACTGGATAAAGGAGGTGAAGGGTTATTTTTCTTATTTTTGAAAGATAAATTCACATTTTTCTAATATAGAGAAATACCTGAATTGAATTAGTAATAAAATAGCTCGACGTAATGGCATTTCAGAAGATTCCAAAGTTTAAATAAAAATATGGAAAAAATTTCTGAAAAATAATAAAAATCCAAGTAAAAAATATACTTATAATTTTCTAATATAACACTTATAAAATAACTAATAAAATTAAATGACGTATATGAAATTTCAAAAAGTTAATGAAGGAGCAATATGATAGCACATTATTTGGTTTTAGACAAAATCTGAGTTCACTAATTTGATTAAGTGCCTTTGGTGATATTACCTACCACGCATTTGATTATGGTTATTGTAATCCATAAACAACAAGAGATGCTATAATAAATCAATCCATTGAATCTGTATTATAGTACTTTACGATTTTCAGTCTTGCAAATATCCAAGCACAACAAAATCCCACCCTAATTTACAATAATTTATTCCCTTAAATAAAAATACTCCCTGCAAACTTTGAATGCCAATACAAGACTTCACTTTCCTCCAATAAATAAATCACATCTTTCCTTTTATTTATTGATACCTCATCCCCAGGTAGTCCTCTCCTCATTCATAAACCTTCTTCCAATTTGTACTGCTGCCACTCATCTGCAAATCCTCGTAAAATTTTGAAGACATACTACGGACATCGCCTGTAGCTCATTTTTAAAGCACTCTGCAGATAGCTCACCTGAAGTTTAATTGAGATTTATGGCAGCAGCGTTTTCGATAGCGCGAAGTGTCACGGAAAATTAAATTACTCTCCTTCACACCGACACACTTCGGTATAAATATTGATTTTGGCGGGCACGACCGGATAATAACGACGCCGTTTGGTTCGTCTCGATACTTAAAGGTAGGAAATTTCGAATGAGGCTCGGGATTGGAAGGATTTCGGTTATCCGGAGATGCTGTTATTCAGATCTTCAGTAGAAATTTGATTCATCGATTTTAAAAGCAGATGATTATTTCTCATTTGCGATTAATATTAAAAACAATTTTTTTAAATCAATTCCTACTTAGGTAATTAGGATTTTTTTTAGCTACTTTTCATCAAATAATTACAATTATTGTGGTTTTTGTTCTCATTTTCTGCTTTACAATGGAAGGAGGGGTGAAGTAATTTCTGAGAGTACGTCCCTTTGAGAACCTTGAGGGCAGAACTCTAACTCATATATACCAAAACCCCTTTTTAAGGTATGGACTTCACTCGTATATTTCAGTCATTCATTCACAAATCGAAATTTAGACTTGAAAAACCTCTGACCAATTACCTCCCCCCCCCTCTGTGGTATTACTATATCATATAGAAAACTTTGTGACCACACCAAATATAACGTCCACCACACAAAGATAATCTGTGGCTGGCAGGTTCGAATTCGCAGCCCTAAGGATGCGAATCCAAGCCAGCCATCCAGGCTATTTAGACCTAACAATTACAGTTACTATGAATAATTGATCAAAAAATTATACTAGCATTGAATTTTCAACGCCAATTCAGGGTTTAAAGCTAACTATGGCAACGTAAAATGTGTAAATTTTCTACACCAACTGAGGTAACGAAATACAGTTTAGAAATATTTAATTTTCTTCATTCTGTAATATTTTAATTCGAAAACACTCCAAAATAAATCGGAAAAATCAATTAATTAGCAATGTTTAATATTAAATACATCAAACATTATGAAAACAAACGTAATTTTTTAAAATAATCGGCCGAAAACATGTTAAGCCTAACCTCATTTGTATGGGGCAAAAACAAAATGAATTCATTACTTATTTGACGGAAGGGAAATGAAGGCTTCTGGAGGAAAAGTTTTTTTTTTAAATTGATTAATAAAAATTAATGAATTAATATAAGAAAAAACTGCATGAACATCAAAAATGCCATCCCCTACAATTAAAAAAAATTACTTGAACTTGAGTACTTTATTAACGATTCAAAAAATTCGAACGATATATATATATATATATATATACATACAGAGAGAGAGAGAGAGAGAGAGAGTGATCTATAAGTAGGAATTGAAAAAATATACAAGCATCATTAAAATAAGGGAAATGCATGTGCGATCTGTTCATTTCTTAAGAAAGACCTTTTCTAGAATATTGATTTGGAAGAATAGATCTGTCTTTCTTTACGAACTATCTAATTATATATGTTAAGAATACACACTTCAATATTTTCTTTCTGTTGTTTCTTGAGTATTATAAAGGTATTAATATCTTTTGTTAGAATCATGAGAATGTTTTTAGTCAGAAGTATTTATTTATCTATATATATATATATATATATAAAACCGGGGAATAAAGCATCCTGATAATTGAAATAATTTTTAACACATTTTATAAATCCAATTTTAAACAACTTATATTCCGTTGAAAAGTTAGTAATTTCTTAATGCATTTATTCCCTTTGGAACATCATAAATTTCATTATTTGGAGACCTAAACGCCTCTGACTGAAAGCATTCTCATGATTCTAACAAAGGCCAAATAGCCAGGGGATTTTCTTACAAAAAAGTATAAATAAATAAAGCCCGAAAACTATTTGCCCCCGCAAACAAGGCCAGCAAGAAAGGATCCGTCGGAAGTTACTCTTTGTGTCTGACAGCCTCTAACTTATACGGAAAGAAATGTCACACGACAGCGCAGTTGTGACAGACCTCATTTTATCTCTCGGCCCTCGGAAACTGATGTTTTCTGAGCGGACATCAACAACTATTTACCTGAAGGGGAAAAGAGTCCATCATGCGTCCACTAACAATGTAGATAAAAACCGGTATAGACTCCCGGTACAGAATACTGAAATTCTTTCAGCTGTTAAGATAAACATTAGTAATTTCAAAGAAACTCCCAATACAGAATACTGAATTCATTCAAATTTTAATATATACATTAATAATTTAAAAGAGCCTCCCAGTACCGAATACTGAGTTCATTCAGCTGTTAAGATAAACATAAATAATTTTAAAGAAACCTCTAGTACAGAATAATGAATTCATTCAACTGTTAAGATAAACATTACTAACTTAACTCCCAGTGCAGAATATTGAATTCCTTCTGCTGTTAAATAAACATAAATAATTTAAAAGAAACTCCCAGTATACGATATTGAATTCATTCAACTGTAAATTAAACTTTAATAACTTTAAGAAACTCCAATTACAGAATACTGAATTCATTCTGCTGTTAAATAAACATTCATAAATTAAAAGAAACTCCCATTACAGAATACTGAGTTCATTCAACAGTAAAGTAAACATTAATAATTTAAAAGAAACTCCCAGTCCAGAATACAGAATTCATCGAGCTATTAAGATAAACATTAATAATTTAAAAGAAACTCCCTGTACAGAAGGC
>JAOUZG010030345.1:4642010-4662089 GCA_026289955.1 Argiope argentata | reverse complement strand
ATATAGACAAACACCATAGATAATATAGATAGTTCGAAATGTATGTTTGTAATTATTGAAATTTCAGTGTTCATGTTAAGCTTACATTTCTTGTAAGATTTGTGAATGGTTTAGTCTCATTTCCCAGTTTAACGTCAGTTCATAAATGAGTTAATATCAAAAATGAATGAATTCGTAAATAATAATAATAATTTAAAAATAATCATTAGTCTAAGAATAATATGATTAAAAAAATTATAATTAGTAATAGTAACATGATAAACAAATTTGAAAAGGTATTAAAAATTGCTTTAATCTGCAATATATAGATAAAATCCATTTATAATACAAATAGTTCGGAATGTATGTTCGTGATTATTGAGATTTCAGTGTTCATGTTAAGTTTAAATTTCTTGTAATATTTGTGAAAGACTAAGTCTCTTTTCTACATTTAACGTAAGTTCGTAAATGATTCAATATCAAAAAATAAATTCTTAACTTAAAAAAGTAATAATTTAAAAGCATTCATCAATCTCAGAATAACACGATTTTAAAGAATTATAATTACTTATATTAACATGATAAACAAGTTTCAAAAGGTATTAAAAAGTTGCTTTAATCTACTACATATATATAAACTCCATATCTACTACAGATAGTTCAAAATGTATGTTCGCAATTATTGAAATTTCAGTATTCGAAGCAAGTTTAGACTTCCTTTAATATTTGTAAATTTTAAATCTTCTTTTCAAAAGATTTAAAGACGGCGATTTTGAAGGGAATGAACTGAAAAGACATTCAAGAAGGCTCTTTTAACTGTGACCATCTTTCAAATAATTGGCAGCAGTATAAACTCCATGGTGAATGCAGAGAATAAGAAAGGATAGAGGAAGAAGAGGATTCGAAGTCTAGACATCATCTATTCGCAAAATACTCATTCTTACCGAACCATCTAATTTGGTGACCTAAATTCTTCCAGGCGACTAAATAATACTTTGTTTGGAGCAAAATTAAATAAACTATGTGGTTTGTGAATGCTTTAATACGATTGTGAATTTTATTGTTTTAGAGGATGACGAGGGCGAAGATGCGGAGCATATTCCAACAAAAGGAGGAGTACTTGTTAAGAGAAATGGAATTCCCTGTTTATAATCGATGAGATCTTGAGTAGACAGCCAAATGAGCTGTTTGGAATTCCAAACATATCTTTGTTCCAATTTCTCAGATTTCTCGATAAAACTTGTCAAAATTCGTTTTGTGCAATTGAGAGATTTCGTAAAAGTAGATTTGAATTCTATGAAATTCTACAGCAGCTAGTCTTAATTGAAAATAAAGAACAGTTAAACTAAAATAAATTTAACAGAGGTTTATAAATTATTTTTGTATTTCTTTAAAAATTATAATTTTAAAGCTTTAGTTATTTATGTTTTAAATCATGTTAAACATTAACAGATATTTTATCTGTTTGATTCTTTTATCTCTAAACAAAATTAATTTGTTTAAATTAATTCTAACTCATTAAATTAAATTAATTCTCGTTTAAACTAATTTTAATCAATAGAATTATAACATAGATAATAAGAAAGCTTGTTTTATATTCATCCGTCAATTCACTTATAATTTGCTTAAAAAATCATCTCTCAAATCTCTAATATTGGATGAGAAAATAATGCATCAATTTTTTATACAAATTCCAGCCTAAATTAATTTCTAGCAAAAAAGTAAATTGAAAAAAAATAGATTAAAATGAAATCTGCTATGCATAGTTCAACGTATCAAGTCAGAATATCATTTCTTGAACAGCCAAGCACAATGTGCTAGTTCAAGTTAAATTATATTTTTATTCATTTTAGTTGTTTCATTGAACTAGTAACTTTAGTTTTTCTAACGATCCCAAAAAACGTTTGCCTCGCATATATTGTTTTAAAAAATATCACATTTCCTATCGATTTCATTTCATATAACCACGTGCTCAAAAATGCATTTTAATAGGTAATGTTTGCTGTTGTAATTAACTAGTTTTTTTTAATCAGAACTTTTGTAAATGGGATGGCAACGCGTTATTAAAAGATGATTTTTTGAGATGCTCTTGCAGATAATAAAATTTTTATTTCTCGCCGACGGATGTTTGTTGATGTCAGAAAACCTCATTCCGAAAATAATATCATGTTCTGACATGATAATACAGAGTTTAGAAATATTCAATTTTATCCTGATAAATTAATTTTTTCATTAAGATTCATTTAAGAAAAAAATGCATTATTTATTCATTTATATTTAGATTATGCTATAGTTTGGCAGAACAAAGAAATATCTATTAATTGTGAATTATTTCCTGAAAAGTTTTCAGTTGGTATGATTTTGGTATCAATCTGAGCAAAAAACTTAAGAATAATCGAGGAATTTAAAATCTTTAATTGCGCCTGATTATTCTTGCTTCTTTCTGGATTAAGGATATTAGTTATAGAAATGCCCATGAGTAAAGTCTAAGAAATCAAGCTCATTAGTAAAGAAATCCTGATAAAATAAAGATATTTTTAATTTTCTACGAGTCAAAGCGATTTTGAAGTACTTAATAAGATTCTAAAGAAATAGGTCTGCTTTAAGTCCTCCTCCAGCAAACAAAAATACAAGTAATGTGAACAAGATTTCGTAAAATGGTACGCTCTGATTTATCAATATTTGATTATTGCTTGTTGTCATTACATGCAGCCTATAATCACTAAGAGAGGGATAGAGCATATTATCATTTCCCCCTTATTAATAGTTTCTAAGCTATATCGTTTTTTAACTCAATGCTCGAAGCTACCAGCGAAGAGAGAGACATATCTGTATACCCAAAAGTCCTAATTTTTTAAAACGTTTTAGTGCCGTGATTGTTATTATTGTATAGTATCTTGCATTTTCCATTATCCGATTCCATCGACAAAAATTATCCTGGATTTTTAAAAGTGCAGTTATATTTCAAAACAAATTATTTGAAATAGCTTAAATTAAATTATATGATTCCCGCATTAATAGCATACATAAATACGACTATGATATATTTTCGAAAAAATAAATTTGAATTATAGAGGTTCTTCACCACATATGCAAAGATTTAAGGCACGATTTCTTTGTTCTTCATCGATTAATCAATATGCTGAATAACACCAGAGAATAGAAACCTATAAAAAGCAATTCCATTTTACTCCACAGAAGAACTAATCCGTAATAATAAAAGCTTTGTGGTATGAAATTATCTCGAGTTTCTATTCCAGTGACCGTTACCTTATTTTCTTTCTTTCTTTCTTTTTTCTTCTCTTACCTGCCAAAAGAAAGGCAGGGGTATAAGAAGAAACACTGACGAGTTATTGTTCCCACACTGTTCAAAATAGATCTTCAGAGAGTGAAAGAAGAAAAAAAAAACTGCAACATTGTCCCCAGGGACATTGTCCTTCTTTCGCAGGTTTCCTCGGCGTCCGTCAAAGGACTGTCAAATCAGCGAGATGTTCTTTTGTCAGACGATCATTTCGAGGGCTGGCAGGGGTGCTTCAGATCGAAAGGGCAGAGGACGTGTTTTCTTTTCTTTGCGAAGAGATTGTTGGTAGTTTTCGTTTGCTAGCCGGCTCAAAATGGATCTTTATCGTGGATTGATGGATAATAAATGGCTAACCCCCCATAAAGTGCTTAATAAATAATGAGTTAAAAGTGTTTCGTAAATAATAAGTTAAAAACATGGAATTGATTTTTTTGGCGGTAATGTTTACAATTTTCCTTACCATTGTATATTGTTTTTTTTACTATTGGAATATACAAAATTTTTATTATGAGTATCGTAGATAGAATCATTATATTGGATAAAGATAAAGTTAACAGGCACTTATAAAATATAACCAGATAATCTCCGTAAGCCAATTTCCTAAGTTTTTGTTTGGTTGTTTGTTTTTTTTTTTTTCATTTTTCTATGATTTACCTTACCTATTTCCTTAAAGAGGCAATTTATTACTAGAGTTAATATTTGAAAAAGATCCGTTTTTTATTCTTTAAGCTAACTCAATTACTATATCTGATTTTGTAAGTTAAATATATCTAAACTCGGTTATCAATAATAATAATGGAATACATTTTTTTTTGTAAAATATAACTAAAATAAGCTATTGATTAAAATTATAATGTATTAACTATTATTCTATTAGTAAAAACCATTTACAAAAATATCATCTATATTTATTGATTTTTTAGAGTGGTATAATATTTTGACGCTCTAATAAAAGCAGTGTTGTATATTTTAAGATAATGAATAAACACCTTACAATATAATACAATACAAAAATAATAAATATCTTAGATAAAATAAGAAATAAATTTTTATGTTACTGCTTTCCCTTTGTTGAAAAATGATAAATTTATTAATAATCTTCTCCAAATATTGGGTATTAACGCAGATAAAGATTGAATTTTTTCAAATTTTCCATATTTTACATCTTTGTCCTACGTATGACAATTTTGCAAAGACATGTATTGATAGGAAAAGAGTGAAAGAGTATTACCTATGCTATACTTATTAGCTCAAACTCCCCAATAAAACTTCTTATTCACGTATTGCACATCATTCTTACTACCAAATTATGTCATTTTGTGCAATATCTAGCTCTAAAATATATCTGACGGCTTTCTGGCCCAGAATTAGCGCGTCTTCTTCGTGTTTTGGGAGTCTCGGTCTCGAGTCCCGATTTGGGCTTCTGTGTGCTATCTGTGAGTTGATTGACTGTGCCCCCCTGTAAAAAGGGGCTGTGCAAGCAAATGTGGTGAGTGTGTAGCTAAAATCGTACTCTTGACCCTAGTTGGAGCTGTTTCAAAAACAAAAGATGCTTCTTTCGGCTTTAATCTGCTGCTGTATCAGCGGGGGCCTTGTCCATAGACAAGTGCCATAAGTAACAACAACAATAAAATGTATCTAGTTAAGACTATAAAAAGGGAAAATAAATTCATTTATATTTAATAACTGAAATTCTCTGCTTTTCTTACAATTAATCAAACTCTCTATTGCTAAGAATTTATTTGTTTTTAAGTTTAAAAAAGCATAATGAATTTCAGATAGCGCTTTTATTCACTTGTTGATATATTTGTAATATGTACACGAATGTTTTTTAAGACAAATACTACTACCTTCCATTTATCATATTTTCTGTTATTTATTCTTTCATTGATTTTATCCTCCTGAGTGAAAAAAAAAAGAAAGAAAAAGAAAAGAGAAACCCATAAAAGTTCAAATAAAATTCACCGACTGACACCATATCCTAACCCGTGGACACCTTTTACGTCTATCTAATTAACGTTAATATTTGCTCAAAACAGCTAGTACAATAATGAATGAGCATCAAAAAGAAGTGCAGAAAAAAAATCGGCTTAAAACCGATACTTCGAGGCATGGAAGGGAGAGAAAAAAATCGTTTGGGCTATAGGGGTGTCCTAATGAAGTTGGCTGCAGCACAGTCACGGACGCGGCTCCACTGCCCATAAAACACTCCCATTGGTGACGTTTATAGTCCTATATTCATAAGAACCCCCATGCCACGGTGGGGACTAATAATGAGTTATTGAACTTTTAGCTCCGGGGATAAGGGCTAGCTGATGTAGTTGCCAATTATTGTGACTGGTGGCCAGAGGTTGCTTCGATGAATAGCGATCGACGCATTTGTTGCACTACAAGGCCCCTATTTAGCTGGCAGGTGGCGCTACATGAAGAGAGTGAAGTCCTGGGGTTGCTTAGGTTTTAAAGAGGAGCGCAATAGAGTGGAAATCTATTGGGGTATATCGAGTCCTTAAACAGATGAGAAGCTTTTTCAGAATTCTAAAAGATATTCCACATTTGGCCCATTTCTATATCTCTGAATGCAGAAAATATTTGATATCATAAATAGAAAATGATTTAATTTAAATATATTTTTTTTAGAAATGTGAAAATCTTTTTATATTCACCCTTAAGAATAATAGGTAGTCATTGTAAGAAATGATTTAACGTTTTGTTTACAATTAAGGTTAAAATTTGTTCTAATAAAATTAGCCATATAGGCATGCGATATATTTAGTAGTTAACAGAATGATGGCCGGCTTTCTGGCACAGAGGTAGCGAGTCTTTCTTGTGTCATGTGTACCCCGGTTCGGGAATGGTTGTCCTTCTGTGTTCTATCCGTGAGATATGTGAATATCCCCCCCCCTGTAAAAGGGGCTGTGCAAGCGGGTGGGTGGGTGTTCCATCCTCATATGAGCTAGAAGTCAGACTTCTGCCCTTGGGTGCTCAGGGGTTCATACCCTGAGAAGCTACTGCACCCATCTTTCCATGGTAAAAAGCGGACACGGCATCATCATCATCATAAACAGAATGGTGAAGTAGATTGCTAATAGAATTGTAATAGCCATGTGTAGTGAATAAAACATTTTCAGTCTCGATATAAAGGTAATACAGAAATTTTCTATATCATCATGCAAAAGCATTGATTTATAAAAAAATGATTCGGTAAACGTTTAAAGACAATTACGCTTGAAGCGTTTTTTCAATTAATTTGGTCATTCTCTGATTCTTATAATAGAAATTTTTCATTGCAATGACATCAGTCATTTAAATTCATTGCCTGGTATGCAAGAAATATAAGCATCGCTTGGCTATCAGGTCATTTATCGATTATACTGATTATGCTCTACTGAAATTGAATCTTTCTTATGGATAAATCATGATTCTCTTTACAAAGGATTAGTTTTCCTAAGGGAGTTGAATCGTATGAGAATTGAGGTACCTAATCTATTTTAAATTGCACGTTGTCTTTTGAGAAAATATTATTCAATATTATTTTTTCAAGTAAACTGTCTAGATATTTTTTTAAAAAATCATTAAAAATAAAACAAATTATTTCTATTAAATATTAGACGAACTTACGAAAGCTGTTTGAATTTTAGTGCCCCGATAAAAACTATTTTTGAAAATAATGCAAAATAAAAAATAATTATATATTTTTAAGTTGTTATCAAAATTAAGAAAAAAATGCAGAAAAAATAAATTTGCGTCATCAAAAAGGAAGAATGATCAAAAATTTAAAATTATATAGAACACAAGTTTGTGCTGTAACAATTTTATGATGAAAAAGGGTTAGAATAAGATCTAAATTTAAATTAATTAAAATTTTAGAGGTAATTATTTCAGATATTTTCAACTAACGTATAATGATAATAATTAAGGCTATGTTTATATATAACGTACAACGAAGTTGAAGTGGTAGCTTTCAGAGTAATACCAAATCAAATTATTTAGATTGTCGATACACAATTACAAATGTCTTCAAGTAAAAATATCGAAATAGTTATCAAGCCACTTGAAAGTTAGTCAAGTAAAATATCTAAATAGTTATCAAGTCACTTGATAGTTAGTCAAATAAAATATATAAATAGTTATCAAGTCACTTGATAGTTAGTCAAATAAAATATATAAATAGTTATCAAGTCACTTGATAGTTAGTCAAGCAAAATATCTAAATAGTTATGAAGTCACTTAATAATTAGTCAAGCAAAATATCTAAATAGTTATCAAGACACTTGATAATTAGTCAAGTAAAATATATAAATAGTTATTAAGTCACTTGATAGTTAGTCAAATAAAATATATAAATAGTTATCAAGCCACTTGATAGTTAGTCAAGTAAAATATCTAAATAGTTATCAAGTCACTTGATAGTAAGTCAAGCAAAATATCTAAATAGTTATCAAATCACTTGATAGTAAGTCAAGCAAAATATCTAAATAGTTATCAAATCACTTGATAGTAAGTCAAGCAAAATATCTAAATAGTTATCAAGTCACTTGATAGTAAGGCAAGCAAAATATCTAAATAGTTATCAAATCACTTGATAGTAAGTCAAGCAAAATATCTAAATAGTTATCAAGTCACTTGATAGTTAGTCAAGTAAAATATCTAAATAGCTATCAAGTCACATAATAGTTAGTCAAAGAAAATATTTAAATTCTTAGTCGTGTGTATATTTTGACTAGTATTATAATTGCAAAGAAACTAGCAGAATGGATTAGCATCTTTAATAAAACCTAAGCATACATAAAGAAAAGTAGAAATCACTCTCGAAAAGTATTCGCGACGATTTTTTTTTCTGACACCGTTGTTTACACAAGGAATTGTCCAAAGTCCGCGGATTAGCAGGCAGTGTGGATTAGTGATCAGCTGGGTAAATAGAAAGAACATCTGCCTTTTTTATCTAGGCCCGACCACCTGTCGCGACGGAACCAACGATCGATAAGGAAAAAAAGTGAGAGACGTTCTCCTACAAGATCTAAAAGGAAAAAACGAAATAATAATAATAATATTAATAATAAAAGTCGAACTCTTTTTTTTTGTATCTCATTCTTTTTCTAGCCTCGGAAATTTTTTTTTGTTTATTACGACAGTTGAGGATAAAAGAGGATAATTTTGAGTAGAAATATGGCAACTCTTATCGTTATTAATTTAATAAAACTCCTTAAAAAAGTTCTACACTTTGGACAAGGGAAAAAGAATTCTAGAACTTTAGTTTATGATTTATTTCATTAAACCTCCCAGTAAAGTGTTTTTAACAGTTTAATATAAGAAAATCCAAAATAAATGTTTCCAAATTTTGAAAATGTGTCAATTTAAAAAATAATTTCAAAACATTCGAACATGAAATTTTTTTTCTTAGTAATAATTCTATTTTATTATATCTGAGAAAAAATGATTATTTTGTTATTTACTAATTCTTAAAAGGAAATATTCAATAATTTTTATTTGATTGTATAGTATTTTTCATTACGCATAACTCAGTTTTTTTTTTTTTTTTTTGAAAAATGAGAATACAATGCAGTTTAACTAATGTATAATAAATAGAATAATGCTTTTATCACACATGAAATTTAAAGGTGCGAATCAAATTTATATAAAAAATTAAACAGTTGATGTTTTCCTAACTATTATCAAGTAAATGATTTTTGCAGTTATAGAGGAGAAAATATATTTGGAGACTAAACTTTGATTGTAGTTTAGCACTGAATTTTATAATTCATTTTAAAAATAAATATTTTTAAGCCGATTTTATTTTAATTAGAGACCTAATAGCTAATTTTAAAGTCATTGAACATAGACAAACATTTTAACTCAAACAATGATCTCAATGTCGTAAGAAATTCTATTAGAATCTGTTTAAATCAATATACGAAGAGAAAACTAGATTTTTGATCAATAAATCATCATAAAGACTAAAGTTTTTTTAAGAAACTTAATACTTAAGAATACCAAATATATCGAGTTATCGAGATTTAAATTTCATTAAAGTACGTCAAACAACCCAACCAGTTAGTTGGATGGTTGGTCGTCATTAAATGGAAAAAAATGTATATTATTGATATACAAAGTTTCTTAATTCTTGCAATTTTATTCATAGACGCATGGAGCATTTTCTAAAATTGATGTTAAAAGTATTTTGCTAAATATAAAAAAAATAAGATTGGGGAATGAAAAAAGGATTGAAACTTTGTATATTTTAGTAATATATTATTCAATGATACTGCAAAAATTGTAATTAATATATTTTAAAATGGTGTTCCGATTTTGAACAAATATTTCTCCGTAGTTTCTTGTATATTTTCTATTAAACCATGAATAAAGTGGTATTCAAAATGATTTATGTTTTTGTTATTTCAAAATCATAAAGCTCGTTCATATTACAAGTTTTTTTAATATCCGCTCCCAAAATGAAAGTAATATAAATATTAATAACATTGTTGAGTATGAAATTAATAATAATTCCATACGCAAAGAATTAAAAATATTTATAATGCTGAAACCAACTAAAATAAATACCATTGATAACTAATTGTTAAATTACGTCCCCACATTTAAGATGTCCAATCAATTTCAAAAAATTTTGAGAAGTAAATGGATACTAAATGTAGGCATAGTATTTTTTTTTTTATTTTTAAACAAAATGGTCAAATACAAAATAATTCTGGAAACTACTGACATCATTTATATAATGGACTTTTAGAAATATACTTACTCATCATAAGATACAGAGTTTCTAGGATCCTAAAGTTAGATCAATAAAATCTACTTAAAATATCGAGTTTGTGCCATTATAAGTCGAAGAATATTTTTGCACATTGTGCCTTTTTTTTAACTTTGAAAATACCACTTTGTAATCAATTGTTTACTCTTTTTGTGATGCATTTGAGTTTTAAAATTAGCTCCAAATTTTGGATGAAAATAGTCTATTTTTATGATACTAATTACCATACTTCTATAAATTCAAACTACATTGCGTTCATTTACGAAAAAGGAATTTAAGGAAATAATATTTTAAAATCCCTTACATATATAATTAACTATAATGAGTATTCAATTAAGATAAAAAATATAGCAAATAATTAATATACATAGAATTCTATTTTTTTCATTTCACTAATTTCATCTCGTTCTTAAAACTACATTAAGGAATTCACGTGTATATAAATAACCTTTCATATTCTCCATTTATTTTTTTAACAAATGAATTATTCTTGATTCTTTAATGCTGCATTTGCCCATTAATATCTTTAAATTGTTTTATTCAATTTTCTAGAAAGTTATAAGTATTTTCGTAGGAGAAAATAAGACTAAAAAACTACTGACAGAGATCAAGTTTAAATTTACTTAAAAATTATATACATATATATATACGTATGTGTGTATGTTAAAACAGCTTTAAGATAATCGAAAAAGTTATATAGAATACAATTGATAATTTCAAAAATTATTTTAAACAGCAACATAAAAATAAATAATCATTTATTAAAAAACACAAGATTTCTTCATTAATATTCTGATGAATCTTAATTAGTTAAATTCGTTTTCAATTTATAAGCCTCTTAAGTTATTACCGTGAGTATAAATAACATTTCAGATTTTCCATTTAGTTGGCCTTTTTTGAACAAAAGTTTTATTCAAGGCTATTTTGTGCTGTATTTATCCATTAATATCTTTAAATAATCCGAGAAATATTTCTCTTGGGACTTTCATATAATAATACTTTCGAATGAAGTAAAAAAAAAATACCACTGAAAATAAAAATAAATAAATCATTTTTCATTATCATGGAATGTATTTAGGAGTGATAACACATTAAATTCAATTTTAGATATTTCATTTAGTTCTTAGACCGGAAATATCTTTGATTGTATTAGGTTAAATTTTTCACTATAAATTCTTTTTCTTTTCTTATGCGAATGTTTTAAAAAAATCGACCTCTAACGTTGAATATAACATTAATTTCTTTACAACCTCCTAAAATGATTACAAAATACTTTTTTAAGGAAAATAAAACATTATAAAATTAAAAACTATATTTTTTAACTAAGGATTTATTAATATAACGAGGGATAATGCAATAAAATGTTGTAAATTAAAATCCTATAAGCGCAAATAACTAACAAAAACACTTAATAAATTGGAATTTTAATCATATTTTCAATATAAATTTGTAATTAATGTTTAACAACATTCCTTAAACAGATATGTATCACGTTTTAGTTTCCTTATTAAAATGTTTTCTACATATTCGATTTAATGAATCTTTGATTCCGTATTAGATATAACGAGTCTTAAATTCCAGACGAGTCACCTGGACTTTCGATTAAAATTTTACTTTCTACAATTTTTAAGTTAATTGGGAGCGTTTTAATAAAATACATTAAGTATTTTATTGAATCAGTATTTTTATTTGATCAGTTTTTTATCATTGCTTTGCATTCTATTGTCATAATCGTTATGGAATCTTTTAATTATCAAATGGTATTTTTCATAATGCGTCAAAAGCAACCAACGTTACATGATCAATAAATAATTTTAATTCTAAAAATAATTTATGCGTTGTATTGTTAATATAACCAATTGAACTGGTTATAAAAAGGAATGAAAAAAATTGTTACCTTATTTCACCTTTCTAAACCTAATCACTTTAAACTAACATGCCTTAAAAGAAAAATATTTTTTTTATTATAATCGGCAACGATGCGAAAAAAGAATTAAGATTCACAAAAAATAAAACTAAAATTAATCTAAAATCATGAATAGAAAGCTTTGATTTCTAATGTTGATTTAAAAAAACCTATATATGTTAACAACATTCAAAGCAACTGAAACACTTTCTAATGTTTGTCATTCTGAAATCGGAAATTAAAAGTTTCAGAAAAAATACTTATGATAGCCTATATACATAATTATTTTCGTGGTTTGTAAAACTTTTATTAAAGAAAGTTTACTGGATTTTACAATTACTACTAATAAATTAAATTTATCTATTGTTTAATTCAATATCTCATTAATGAATACGTTTTCCCCCTTTAGATTTAAACTTATTTAGTACCAAAGTGATTTCAAGATAATCGGGAGGAATCAAAAATAAAATCTCTGTTTTAGTAAATTCAAAATATTTTTACATTTGATAAACAATGCAATAACACAATATAGCTAGTGTTAAGTAATATAAAGAACATTAAAAATCTCAAGAAATAATTTTATCAGTACCAAATTATAATAATATTTCAAGACAATTAGTAACGTTTTACGAAAGGTAAAATCGGAAATATAATATATAATCTCTGTAATTTAAAAATATGTGCAGCCCGAAAAAGTAATTCATAAGTGATATAATTTTTCATTTATGTTTATAAAAATGTAAAAAGAATGAGAAACTTTCCTACCAATTTTATGAGACATCTAAACTTGGAATACCGAAAAGCTATTAATTTTTTAAAAAAATGATAGAATTTTTTTTCACTTACCCTTTTCTTATATAAAGAAATTTGAATTGACAGTAGAATTTTGTTTCAGTTTATTAGGAAAATCATTGGTTAATGCATAATTTAATTATACATAATTTTACATAATTATACATAATTTGATTATACATACTTATACATAATTTACTATAATAGTAATATAATTAATTATACATAATTAATTATGCATAATTTTTAATTATACAATTTTCTAATATAACACTTTCAAATGAAAAAAAAATCTTTGAATGAATCTTTAAAAATTTCTACTAAAAGAAAAATTGCTTTTTTATGGACACAACTTTAATAACTTTTAATTCAAATAAAAATATAAGTATTTATATCAGAGATTTTAAAATAAACTTTGGCACAATATTTCAAGAATGGATAACATTATACGTACTAGATTTAAACCTTATGAATTAATTAAAATATTTCATTTCTAAAATGATATATTTTAAATTATAGATTATGCAAAAATGTGAAGTATTGTATTTTCAAATTTTTCATTCAGTGTAAAAGGTCTTTATTTTTAAAGAAAATGAATTTAAGTATTGGATTTAATGAATGAATGTAATAAACAATGGCTTATCAGAACACTACATTTAAAATAATTATTTATTAAAATAATTTTTTAAACTTCGAAAACCTAACTCAGAAATTTAGAAATTAAATAAGCGGTTTCTTATTCTATTTTTTATCAGAAGATAATAAATTTTTATTCAAAAATTTAGACTGGCAAAATTTTATTCATCATCTAATTGAATTCACAGATTATAAATATACTTATCAAAGAATCCATAAAGAAAATTTTTCTAATAAAAAAATTGGCATTCACATTTTTGAAAATTTTTAAAATAAAACAAGAAATATTTAGACACCTTGAAAAAATGAAGTAAAAATAAAGTTCATTGATTTATGGTGAGTTGTTCTAGAATTTTTTTTCTACAAAAAGTATATAAAAATTTCATAAATTTAATTAAAAATAAATTACTTAGTTTGATTAATTTTTGAAATCAGTCTACAAATATAAATGTTTAAAATTAGTGATTATTTTTCTCTTTTTGTAATTTAATTTTTGAGCTTCTTATATAGTATTAAAGTATATATTTCTTTTATTAATTTTCAGATGCATGAAATGAAATTAAGGGGCGAAAATTCAAATCCATTGCATATAGTAATAACTTGTTAAATATATTTCTGATGAATCAATATTTCACTCACTTTCCAAAATCCGCTTTATAAATTAAAAACATATGAATAAAACATTAGCCCTTACGAATATTTCAACTGCGGCGAAGTTAAAAGCAATACAAGAAATGAATTAACAAAGTTCTTTATTCATGTCTAACAGCAAACAAAATGAAAAGAAATCAGATTTTGAAAGCCAGAAAATTTAAATCTTGTCTTCATTAAATCGGCGAGTTAATGAGATTTTGGAGAGAAAAAAACTGGAAAAAGTGAGGAAGAGAGAAGTGAAATATGCATTTTAATTCAAATCAGCAAGCTGGTTTGCGTGTAAATGATTTTTTTCAACGATAAGGTAATTTTTCATTAATTTAAAAGTAAATTAAAAATGAGAACTTCACTTTCTGCAATTCACAAAGAAATTTATGCAATGGTTTCCTTCAGAGTAGATAATGATTATTTACGGTTTATTTATTTTCCTTAATTATAAAAATCATGAAAATGCAAGATATGTCTATGATTTGAAAAGTTGCTTTCAAAAATTGTTAATTAAATTTTAGGTAGAATTTAAAATTTTTAGTTATAGAAAATTTTATCTTTAAATAAATATATTGTAACAGAAAATTAAAATTGAGATAAAAAATGAAAATTTTGAATGAAATTACCTGCATATTTAACAAATTTAATAAATATTGTTTTCTAAAATACATTTTCAATTATGTACTTAAAAGCAGTTTTTTCATTTATTAATTAATGTAATAATGAGTAGGAAAAGATTATTTTAATAATATTTTACATATTATTTTTTATTTAAAAATTCATAATCCAATTTTCCTATAAAAGGCGGTTTCAGGTTTACTTAGTAAGCTAACTTATATCTTTTTAATAAATATTATTCATCGAATAATGAATTATGATAATAAAATTTAAAAAGAGATATTCCATAAACTTCTTATATTGTTACTCCTACTCCTAAAAAATTAATTCTAGTGTTAAAATGTTATTAACTTAATGATATGTTTTACAATCAAAGAAAATAGAATTTCGTTGCATTAGATGTGACTTGTAATTCCTTTTATTGCTATTATTTTCCTATTTTTGTGTAATTCCTACCCAATAAATTTGTATGGATGTGAGTAAAAAATTTAAAACATACTCATTATTTAAAATTTTCAATATGGTTTTATAAAATAAAAAGAATAAATTGAAAAGGTTACTAAGATTATAGATTTACCATATTCTTTCTTAAAACACAGCAAAGAATGTATATATAATCTGATACCAGGATCATATTACCAATTAAATTTACTTCTATAATACTTATAGATAATATAAATAAGCCAAATTTCTTTCAACTTAATCGAAATGTAAATTTATTTATAAAAAATATTTCATAATATATAGAAATATACTAGTTTGTCACGAATTCATATATAATGCAATGAAAATCTTTAAATTCAAAATAGAAATATGTAGCTAAACATCGAAAAGAGATAAAGAACACAACATTCAGAAAGGGAAAAAAATAAAAAAATGTATATAATTCCATATATATGTGCTGAGAGGATTTTCTTTGATATTCTTTCGATTATATCTAAAGGAGATCTAAACTGAAAAACTTGGAATTTCCGTATATAAAGAGGAAAAATAGAATCTAAAATACAAGAAAATAAACTATGCAAATAGAAATATGAAATAAAAGAATATATCAATGAAATAATATAACAAACACTATTAGATCTGCAAAAAAAGTTTTAACCTTCAAGACATGAATCTGCGAAAAGTTTAAACCATTAAGAAAATAACTTAAATATTCAATACAAAAACACAAAAGGAACATAAATATATAATAGATAAAAGTAAAATTATTGTAAACAAACACCAAAAATCATTTATTCCAGATATTTTTTATATTACTTTGAATATAAAGAATAGATATTTAACGTAGATATTTTTTATTTCTTATTTTGAAGGTGATATTCACAGTCGTTCACTTTTAGTGAGTTTCTGCAAAATGTTTTGCTTTTCATGATCAATCGAAATCATAAATGATTCAGGTCTGATTAAATATGTTTATTTGCGCAATACAAACATTTCTCCAAAATAATATTCCATTTTTACTGGATTTTTTTTGTAATTAAATTAAAATAGTAATTCATAAAAAATTTTTTTTAAAAATTGGGTAATAAAACCATTTAAATCTGCTAAAGTAATTAATCTTGTTTAATTCTAATTGCGCATTCAATTCCAACTGTACATCTAAAATGTAAAGTATTTAATTTGAATTAATTCACACTGTTTTCAACCAAATAATATAATGGTTTTCATAGCACTTACTTAACTGTTTCTGGACAACTAATCTCATAATATAGTTTCAACTTGTTGGAAAGGATTTTATTTATTTGAAGTATACTCATTATCAATATGAAAAATATTCTCATTGTGATTTTTTATTAGAAAAAAAAAATGTGTTAATCTCTTTTTCTCTTCATAATTTACTATCGTTTTCCCTGGCAGTAATTTTAACATTAAAAATAACACAAATTTTTATTTTGCATTAACAAATACAATACAAGTATTTTTTTTTAAATTTCATGTAAAGTTTAAACAATAACAAAATTGCTCCAAACACATATTTGGAACAAAATCCACTTATAAAAATGTTGCCATATGAGTGCAAAAATTCATTTTTTTGCACTCATATAGCAACATTTTTATAAGTAAGCGCATTATTTTATGAGCGCAAATATAATGGATTTTTGCGCTCACGTGGAATTTATCGTTTGTAACTATTTGTTATTACAGTATAGTTATGTAATTACAATAATGGCGATCTGGTTAAAGGAAATAGCTTTGCTGCGATCAAGAAAATAACATTCTCAGATAAGAATAAAAAAAATTTCCACTAACTCTACTTCTCTTGCACACTGGATACTTCCCAAATCTTTTGTTTCATTTCCACCAAATTTTCCCTTCTTGTCTCTCATTTCCTTTTCGATTCGGCTCGTGTTACACCTAAATCCTCACCTCAATTGTACACAATTGTTTTCCAGACCGTTTTGCTTCTGGCAGATAACGTCGGAGCAAATTGGATCCGACAAAGGAGGAAAAAAAAATAATTTCGAAACAAGATCGACATTAAGAAACAAAGATAAATTACACGGAAAAAAGTAGAGAATAAAAAAGAGGAAAAATTAATGTCGGTGAGAACATAATCGTTTCGAAAACTGTGGTCGTAATCTTCACCAATGCTCGGTAAAAAAATTGGAGGAGAAAATGATAGATTCTTTTCTTCTCTGTTTCTTTTAATCAATCGAGTAAAAAGATGGTGTAGGATCGTTGTGTTATATCGGCCGCGAAATAGAAAAGGCACTGCTCTTAGGAACTGATACTGATACGACTTATCCATAGAAATAACATGATTTTTTGCCTCTGCCTTGTTTCATTAAAACGTTGTAACGAGATTGTATAAAGGATATATTCTTAAATGCTACATTTATCTCTAAAGACCGATTGAAGAAATTTTGGCACCTATCTGAAACATTTAATTAAAAAAATTTTAAGAATTAATATTTTGGTCGGCATAAACAACATTCAAGTAACATCGGAAATAGTTATGATGAAAATTTTAATAATTTCATCTAAAAACTCCTAGTTATATTAACGATATTAAAAAATATATATGTTGACATATTAGTTATAAATTTAGTTATAAAAATGTAGCATTTAGTTTAGTTATATATTAACACAAGTTTTGGTCAAAAGTGTTGTCAGTGCTTATTGGTGAATTCTGTTAATGTAATACACAGAATTACTACATGTACTTGCCTATTAACGCCACCACAGCCAAAGTTGTGCTAATGCGGTGTAGAATTGGCGGCACTTAAAAACTGCCAAATCTGCACCTTTTTGAGGCTTGAGGTAAGATAAATATTAGAAGAAATATCACCAAGAGCTTCATGGTACTTGCTATCTCGATAAATTCGGCGCACATTTTTTTTAAAAAATAAGGTGTAGATTGGTGGTACTTAAAAACCGGAAAATCTCTAGCTTTTTAAGACGAGGTAAGGTAAATATTAGAAGGACTATCACCTAGAGCTTCATGGTACTTGCTATCTCGATAAATTTGGCGAGGTATAAATATTTTGGTGAGGCGATGTACAAAGGCATGATACTTTTATTTCTAAAGACCGATTAAAGAAATTGTAATACCTATCTGAAATATTTAATTTAAATTTTCTTAAAAATTAATATTTTGGTTGGAATAAATAACATTCAATTAAAAGCAGAAATAGTAATGATGAAAATTTTAACAATTTTATTCAAAAAAATCCCTAGCTATATTAACAATTTTAAAGAAAATATATTGAAATTTTAGTTCTAAAAAATATAGTTATAAAAATATAACATTTAGTTTATTATATTTTAACACAAGTTTTTATCAAAAGTGTTGTCAGTTCTTATTGGTGAATTCTGTTAACGTAAAATACAGAATTACTACGGGAACTTACGTATTGCACTAATGAGGAATAGATTGGAGTCACTTAAAAACCGCCAAATCTGCAGCTTTTTAAGGTTTGAGGTAAGGTAAAGATTAGAAGGTTAGATTAGGTTTGGTTATTTGGCACAAAAGCCAAATCTGTCTATGCTGCGCGACTTAAAGTTTAGAGGTAATATAACCTAGAGCTTCATAGTACTTGCTATCTCGATAAATTTGGCGCATATTTTGAAAAAAAAATAAGGTGTAGATTGGTGGTATTTAAAAACCGCCAAATATGCAACTGCGGCGATGTTAATACGTAAGTACTTTCTTCATCATAACCACTAAATGAGAATGATTGAATTTAAGTTACTGGATTAGAAAAGGGACTTTATCCTTTTTACAGTATTAACTCATTCATCTGTGAACATTTGAATTTAGGTACATTTAAATAATACCATGCCCATATTTTTTCAAAGTAAGAAAAATCCCTTACCCTCTAAAATTCCGCAAATTTTATTTATGTCCTTAAAGAGTTGATAATCGGAAAAGAACTAATTGAATTAAGAGTTGTTATGAAAATATATGCTTCTCCGAGTACCCTCAGACAGTCTCCCTACCTTCAAGTTTTTATCCGAGGACCCGTCGCTAGCGATAAAGCGCACACCAAGAATATATAATCGCTTCGGAAAAAAAAAGATTGGGAATTCCGCAGTGATTATCAAGCATCAGGCCACCCCTCCCTTGGTTATTTCTTTTTACCGGTTATTGGTTTTGTTTATCAGTGGACATCTTTTACAAATATTCAGTCACGGAATTTAATATTTAATATTATATTTCTATTTTTTCGTTGTACAATATTACTAACAGATTAATAATTTTAGCGTTAAATATAATGAAAGAAGAGATTTATTGTATCACTAGATGCTAAATTTGCCTATAAGGTAATCCTAATTTAGCTTTTTCAATTCCTACTATTAACTGACTCTCTCTCTGTATAAATATATCTTGTTCAAATTTTCAATCGTTGATAAAATACTTTTTATTCTTTCACTCAATTTGAAGTAAATTTTTTAAAACTTGTAATGGATGACATTTGATGTTAACACGGATTTTCAAAAAATAATTCATTACATTTTTATTGACTACCTAAAAACTAATTTTCTTGCCTTTATAGTGGTTTTTTATAGCAGTTGTAATTGTTAGGTCGATATAACCTATTTGATAGGGTGTTGGATTAGCACCCCTTGTGCTGTGAGTTCGAGCATGGTACTAAATGATCGAACTCCATGTCGAGAGTTGCATCACTGGGGGTACAGAGACAAAGGCGATAATTTTTTCAGGTGCTCAGGGGGTCTTACCCTCAAAAGCTACTGCACCTGTTCTTCCGTTGTAAAGCGGAGCACGATAACAACATCGTATTTATTTAATGAAAAGTAACTAAAATAAAAAATTTCTTAATATCCAAACTAGGAATTTATTTTAATTTTTTTTATAATGCTTGTTTTTGATTCCATTCCAAGCAAAAATTCCTTAATTAACATTGTTTCAATTAGAAATGGTAACATTTTTAGTATAAAACTGTCCTACTTTTTAATATATATATATATATATATATA
>JAOUZG010030345.1:4623161-4641910 GCA_026289955.1 Argiope argentata | reverse complement strand
CAAAAACTTTAAACATTTCCCTTATAATTGTTTTAAAAAATCTTTATAATGCATTATTTATTATTTCTAGCAAAAAAAAAACGTATACAAATTTAAAGTCTTCTAAAGAAGTTAAAAAAATGTATAGCTTAACAATATCGCAAGATCCTGATTCTCATTAAAAATAGGAAGAAAATTCCATTTATAATAAAGAAAATATTACTTACATGAAAGTTCAATATGTAAAATATAAAATAAAAGTTTCAAATAAATATCATTATTTTAAAATTCTGAATTTAAAGTTATATTTTGCATGTTTAGTATTTAATAAAATTTAAATACTAAAAATGAATCAAGAATTCCATTGGAAACATTATTCATTAATAAAAAAATATTTATAAAAATTTGAAATGAAATACATTTAATGTGGTTAAACAAAAATCTATAATATTTTTTTCTATGTAATCTACCTAAGAATTGTAAGCATGTGTATGTCTTCAGAGTTATGGGTACCTGTTTTCTGAAATAAGAAAAAGGGGTATGTTCCCAAATTGCACACCTTGAATATAACTATTATGAAATTATTTTTTCCACTGAAAAAATTGATAATTTTGTAATCCACATCCAAGTTAATTTAAAATAAAATAAAAGATCTGTTGTTTAACAACCCGTGTTAGTTTTAAAATAATAGCTTACAGATCGATTAAGGAAAATACAAAAAATGCTTTTCAGAACCAACAATTGAGAAAATTCCATGAGAGTTACGGAATAAAGTTAATATAAAGACATTAGTTAACATTGATGTCAGTGTACAAGAGAGAATTTATGCAGTATAAGGGATGAAGATATTACATGAATATAATGTTGAATATACTTCATTTCTTTGTTTGATTTAACGGAACTACAATTGATTAAAGTGAGTTAACAGCCAAATATTCTTTATAAATTATCTAGTACAATAATGAATACTCCGCATATGGAGCAGTCAAAAACATTCAGTAATAGAGATTTCTTTATTTCACAATATTTAGAATAACACAGGCACTACTGTATAGCTGAGGAGAAAGAATAATTGGTCTAACTACCCAAACGGGAAAGTATGTAATGTTTAGAAGCTTCAAAATAACATCCCTATTCCATACAAAAAGATTTATCAAATTTTGGAATGGATGAATGAGTATCATTCAGTGTTAGCGGCAATAAAACTAAAATACCAAATCTGTTCACACAAGCAAATAATAATAAATCTTTGAAACCTGGGAAAGAGTTAATTTGCTAATACTGTTAAAATTTTAAGGAACTAAAAAAAGTTATCTCACCTTTCAGGAGAGTATCCTTCCTATCCCAATACAAATGATAATTTCAAATTTGTCTAAATCTGTAAGATAGATTTCCAAAAGGAAAACAATCTTCAGACAGTTATAGCAGTTTTCTTAGAGACTAATTGTACGAATGCAGAATATCCTGTAAATATAAAATTTAGAAATAAGTTCTTTTTGATATATATTTATACAAAGTTAAATTGACAAATTTCATATTTACCGGCTAAAATGAAAAAAACAAATTTTGATTCGTAATCAAAGATTATTTATTGTATTTATTAATTTCATTAATTTTAATTATTTAACAATCTTAAAATTTTAATCTTTAATTTTATATACAGTAATAACTTTCCATATAGAATGAAAGAAATTTGATTGAAAGATATAATGTACTTGCATATAATTCAAATCATAAATAATTTTAACCTATAACTAGTGAACTGAATCATATATTTTTTGGAATTTTTTTAAAATCTTTTTTACTATTTACATTCATTTACATTATATTTGAATTCACAAAAGGCCCCATTGTTGCATAATCAATGTTATATTTAATTTTTTTAATTAAATCTTAAAAATATTGATTTGTTGTCCTGGAAATATTAATATGCGCATAATTTCGAATGACTGTTAGAACAGTAAGTGTGTGGGCGAATGAAAATTCTATTATAGAATTTCACAAATTCTGAATAATTCAAAGTGTATAAAATTAGAATTGCGATAAGGACTTGTGTATATATAATATTTCTCTTCATAGAGAGTCTTAGATGGTAACTAAACACAATTTTCTAAGCACAATGATAAGGATGCTCAAATATTGGTATTGAATAAATTGTGATTATGAGGCACAGCAATATTATCCAATCTAATTGTATTTAAAACAGATTCAAATTTTTAAAAAGTGTATGCATTTATATCAAGTTGTAGCAGTTGCATTATTCTCGCCTTCTCTTTTGGATATTAGTTAACTTCCCTTTTGGTTACTAGATGGCAGTGCGTGATTACGTCATCACGCGCGCCATCCCATAATGCTTTGCGCTGGTAGCAGGGAGAGAGGTAACTCCGTCCTAGGCAGCTGTGTACTGGAATGTCTTTGTGTTACGTGTTGTCTTTGCGTGTTTGTACATAGTGTGTGAGTATGATGATTAAAAGGAAATGTTTCCAACAACATTCGTCTCGTTGCTTCCATGCACGGACACCACATAATCTACATACCACCACATCTGGCGCCCAACGTAAAATGAGTTCCGATAGAAGTGAAGGTCACCCTGACGATCACTAGGAAATCTTCGCGCCACCCGGCGCTCAACGGAAAATAGTTTTCTAATGAAATGCAAGTGTGTCGTCCCGACAATCTTGAAGCATCTTCGTGCCATCACATTTGGCACACAAAGGAAAATAACTTCTAATGGATGAAAAGTAACGTCGTCTCAACTATCAAAATATTTTCGCTCCATTATATCGGCAACCTACGAAAAGAATTTAGATTTGTGTCGTCCTTACGCAAAATAATTTTTCCCGACCTGGGAATGGTTCCGCATTGTGAAGTGATGAAATAAATGTGAAGTTGTCCCAACAAGCACAAGGAAAATATCCGCCAGCAACTTTTCAACGACTTATGGACCAGTTCCGAAATGGACTCCCTACAGTTAATATTCTAGTATATTTAGATGATATATTTGTATTGTCAGAAACTTTTGAACAACATATTCAAGACTTGAAGCTGGTTTTCGAAAGACTCCGCAAATTTAAATTATGCGTAAATAGAGAAAAATGTAAATTCTCATGTGCTCGTGTGAAATATTTGGGATTGTGGATAACTTCTAAAGGAATTGAAGTAGATCAAGATAAAGTTGCTGCAATTCAGAACATTCCTTGTCCAAGAAATATTAAACAATTACAATCCTTTTTGCAGACCTGCTCATGGTACAGGAAATTCATCCCGAATTTTTCCGATATTGCTAGACCCCTTAGCAATCTGACAAAAAAGAATACTGTTTGGAAATGGAGTAAACAAGAGCAGCAAGCCTTTCAAACTTTAAAGCAATGTCTGGTAACTCCACCCGTATTGAAGCAAGTTGATCCCACTAAACCTTTTATCATCCGGACGGATGCAAGTGCTTACGCCTTAGGTGCAGTTCTTCTACAGGGAAAAGATCTTGCAGATGAAAGACCAATAGAATATGCCAGTAGACTCTTGAGTTCTGCTGAAAGGAATTATTCGACAACTGAACGAGAAGCTTTGGCTGTTGTTTGGGCCTTGAACAAATTTCGAGGATATATTGAAGGTGCTGATATTACTGTAGCCTCTGATCACCAACCCTTAAAGTGGTTAATGACTTTATCGTCACCCACTGGAAGGTTAGCCAGATGGGCACTTCAAATTCAGTCCTATAACTTGAAAATCGATTATTTTCCAGGCAAATGCAACGTCGTCGCTGACATGCTTTCTCGACCTGAGTGTAATGATAAAGACACTTGTGAATTACGAACTATTGTTATTGATGTCCCATCAAGAACAGCTGCTGAACTTAGAACTGAACAACTGAAAGATCCTGAACTGAAGAAGATCATAGATTGTTTTGAGGATACTGACAAAAGTGTTGATTTTGCAAATTGGACGCAAAGGGGATATGTCTTAAATCAAGGAGTACTCTATCGCTACTCTCCACATTCTGAAGAGGATGAAGCTCAATTGGTTGTCCCATGTCATGAAAGAGAGAACATTTTAAAACTTCACCATGATGCTCCTACAGCTGCTCATTACGGAGCTGATGGAACTTTTTCTCGAATATCATCCAGATATTATTGGACAGGCATGAGGAAATATATTACTGATTATGTCAAGAATTGTGAAGATTGCATAAGATATAAGGCAACGAACCAAAAACCTGCTGGTCTTTTGCAGACACCTGTTCCTGCTCAACGTTTTGAAAGTATAGCTGTAGATCTCTTTGGACCCTTACCAGAATCGAGTGAAGGTATGAAGTGGATCTTCATCGTTGAAGATTGCACAACCAAATGGGTAGAGTTATTCCCATTAAAGCGAGCTACTGCTAAAGAGTGTGCATTAACACTACTTAATGAAGTCTTCTTAAGATATGGATTACCCCGTCGTTTAATAAGTGACAATGGTACACAGTTTGTTAGCGCCATCATGCAACAGTTGTGTTATACATTAAAAATTAATCAAAGTCTAGTTCCTGTTTATCATCCACAGGCAAATCCGGTTGAACGTAAAAACAGAGACTTGAAACCTCGTTTGGCAATCATGGTAGGTAATAACCATACCTTATGGACTGAGAAATTACCATCCATTAGATTTGCATTGAACACTGCAAAATGTGAATCTACAGGTTATACTGCAGCTTACCTGAACTTTGCCCGAGAATTAAGAACTTTAGATGATGTTACAACTGATCTACGGTCTGTCATTCATAATGATAATTTTGTTCCAGAGTTCACACCTTACTTAAAACGTTTTGAGAGAAACATGTCTCAAATTAAAGAAAATATTGAGAAAAGTCAAGATCGTCGAAAGACATATGCTGATAAATCACGTAAACCGAGCCCTAACTATAAACCTGATGATTTAGTTTGGGTAAAGCTTCACCAGTTAAGTAAAGCGAACCAAAGTAGAACTGCCAAGTTTATGCCAAGGAAAGATGGACCTTATAGAATTTTATCCCAGAAATCACCCTCATCCTTCGTAATAGCTAGTTGCGACAAACCTGATGAACCTTTAGGTGTATACCATGCATCAGCTCTTACACCTTTTAGAAATGCAACACAGAACCAATCTCCTGTGATGCCTTTAAAGAAAAGAGGTCGACCTCCCAAACAAACTCAAACTGGACCTCCCAGGCAACCTTCAAATGTTAATAGCAATCCTGACACAAGTGCCAAAGTATCCAATATCACACCACCTCGCCGGGACGGTTTGAGGCGGTGTAGGGGGAGGATGTAGCAGTTGCATTATTCTCGCCTTCTCTTTTGGATATTAGTTAACTTCCCTTTTGGTTACTAGATGGCAGTGCGTGATTACGTCATCACGCGCGCCATCCCATAATGCTTTGCGCTGGTAGCAGGGAGAGAGGTAACTCCGTCCTAGGCAGCTGTGTACTGGAATGTCTTTGTGTTACGTGTTGTCTTTGCGTGTTTGTACATAGTGTGTGAGTATGATGATTAAAAGGAAATGTTTCCAACAACATTCGTCTCGTTGCTTCCATGCACGGACACCACATAATCTACATACCACCACAAAGTTGAATTAAAATATCTTAACTAAATCAGAATGTGTGTAGAAACTGGATGCATTTAAGCATGTAAACATCATTAAGGCGATATTCGTACTCTTTTTCTTCAATTATTTTGGAAATAATTACTTTATTTTTCAAATCATTTTTACCCGCGTCCTCTTTATATTTTGGGCATTAAATTATACATGAATTAATATGAACAAGAATTTGAACAGGGATTTGTCTTTTTCTAGTTCCCTAGAAAAAGCTTCTTTTAATGACGCTGGAGAATTTGAAAGAAAACCTAATTGATCTTATGAGAAAAAGAAAAGCTGACAAGAGATTCTAATTTATTTCATTATATCTTCTTTTTTTTCCTGAAAAAAAAAACGGAGCAATATAAAAAAATACAAAATAGAGTAAATTTTTAAATTTATATTGTATAACTGATAAAGCTCTAAAATATTTATCATTGTTTTATTTAATTTTATTCATTTATCCATATTTTGCTCACTAGGAATTTTTTACGGAAGTTCATTTTTTTTATCGAAAAATCATTTTTTTTGTTATTTAAATTATTTCATTTGCGATATTAATGTCCTAAAGTAATACTAAGAGTTCTGTTTTTATGAATGTAATTTAATTGCCATTGATATTTTATTTGGAAGCGGAACAATTAAAACAAGAAATTTCTTCTAATTATCGATACTTAATATTTCAATTATGCTAGACTATTATGTTTGGTTTACACTCTAAAAAATTCCAGAAATAGAAAAAAATCACACCAAATTGAATATTTTATATACAAATTATGATTTTAGTACATGCATAGTAAAATTATTTGCAAGCTACCTGTGTATAAAATTATGCAATCTAATTGCTAAATTTGTCTTTTCAATTCCGTCTTTTTTTAGAGTAATAAATAACGCATATTTTGACACCGTTAAAAGGATTATTCTCGGTTAATGTTCAACTATAAAAAACATTGTTATTAATTAAAAAAATAATAAATATTTTTTAAGGAGTTTTTACAATATTATATAATAAAAAAATACATGGAATAAAAAGCAAAGATGATAAGAATGTATTGAATTCGAGCTACAAAGCATTGAGCTCAGATACTTGATGACATTTTCAATTTATTGGCTGCAAACGTCTTGAAATTAATTGTTTTTATACCATGTTTATAACTTACTTAATCCCACTTATTAGAAAATCACTCCCATGGTCTTCGTCAGCAATCAAATAATGTCATTATGGGGGACTACTTAAAATTTCCGATGATAAGCCAATCATGTAATTTTTTTCTCATTACAACTTATACGTTTTAATATCAGCCTACTAATTCATTATAATGCATTTCATTAATCAAAATACTTTTGGTTATCTAATTGAATAAAAATAAATCAATTGTTATAAAGTATGATAACTGAAAAGCCAGATATAAATACTTTTGTTTTTCAGAAAATGAAAGAATTTAAAATCCTTAAATGAATAAATCTGTTATACTTGGATCGAAACAAATTAAAGGACAAATTCAAATAGTTAGATAAAGACCTAAACGAATAGTTACTTGGTATAAGGCTTCTATTTGACGGATCTCATGAAAGAACGACTAAAAATTTTCCATGGGCAAAAATATATGATAACCTAATACCTGATAGATGGTACGACAATCTAGTCTCCACAGTTAAACAATGTACATGCAGTTATTCTATAGATAAAAAAAACGATTCGAATAAAAAAAATATAAAATTTATTATAGTTTTGGATACTTTTAAATGTGTCAACTAATTCATGTGTTATTTTGTAATATAAAGGCAATGCTTGAGTATGAAAATGTAATCACCATTTTTATTTAAATTTATAAATAACCATTATACAACATTGAAAATGAAATTCCTCAGTAGAAAGAAATAACAGGTTAATTTTTTTTACATTTTAGAAAATCAAATTAAATATAAAAGCAACATTTAATTTGATTGAAATGACTTTTTGTATATTTGAACATTAAAAAGAGCAACTATCAATAATTTTATTTTACCTTAAGTAATGAAATGACCTGCATTATCAAGCGAATATTGTTTCAGAGAAATCGAATCAAAACACAATTAACTATTTTTTAATCAATTGCGCATGTAGAAATTAATAGAAGATTGCTCAAAACTCGTGATTTAATAAAATCATATATTATAGCTCAGTAAATAAGACACAAAGACCTTTAAATAGATAAAGTAAATCCAATGTTTTTAGCCGAGTGTATATATATATATATGTATATATATTATCTTTTTAATTATACTTATATGTAAAGACACAGAGGCATTTATTATTAATATAATATTTTTTGTATTTATCTATATGTTTATATATAATAATTATTATTAAAATAAAAATATATATTAAATAAAATTATAACATAAATTATTAATTTTATATACTTTATATTCTAAATATATATTTATTAAAGTAAAAAAAAAGTGAGCTTTTGTAATGGAACCGGTATTCCTCATAAATTTACTACAAAGAAGATATTTTATGACTGAAAATTTGAGAGGTAAAGAGCAAGATTTGGGGAGCAGTCGGTAATCTATCAGAATTTCTTAACACAAATATTTGAGATAGTTAGCTTCAAAACTTAGGAAACATGGCTGGTAAAAGATGCTATATAAAACCGATTTTGAAAGATACTCTTTCAACTTCACACAAAAGATTCAAAAATCGATGCTGTTTTCATATCTGCTATCATCAAAGAATAAAAATCATTGTTCACAAAGTCAAAAACCATTTATTTCCTTTAAGATAATCGATCAAAAGTATCGAAATTCTTCAAACACAAATTTCCCTCTTTGCACGGATATCGCATTAATGATTTAAATTAAGGAAAAGCAAACAATTGTAATTCTTAAACAGTTTCTATAAAGGCTGAAAATCGGAAATGGTTACGACAAAAGATCCTTTTACTTATAAATCAATTAACAGATATTGAAAGCAGTTTGCAAATTGAGTTAGGTTTTTATATGCTATCTTTATTCTTGAATTTTGTATCTAGTATTTGATAAATTATGTGTAAAAATAAATACAATACTAAATTCTTTATTCTCTTATATATATTGCAGATGATATTTCACTTATTTCTCGCAGACGATTTTAAATAATTTCTATGCATATCTGTTTATCTCTACTGCTTTTACAATTCACATTTCAAAAGATTCAGCGAAGACTTTATAAAGTCTGAAAACTTTTCACAGGTAAGGAAGAATATCAATAAAGAAAAGTTTATATATCTCAACATGGAAACTTTTAAAAATTGTGAAATCATGTAGATAGTTTTGGTAACAACATCCAGAAGATAAATTTATAGGAATATTCTAACCTCTGCTTTTTCGTATACTCACATGTTATATCTTTCGTATTTAACTTGGTAGTCAGACTATATATTAAATGTCTATAAACTATATTTACGATCTATATTGTTTTTATTTAAATAAACAGATAAACATATAATAAATTTATTCGTTGATGGATTCAGCTAAAAGTTAGGTATTTATATGTAATTAGACCATAAATATAATTACATAACTAAAATTGAGTGCATTTTTTGAATTATAAAATCCAAGCAATAGAAAAACCGACAACGATTCAGCCTGCTAAAGCAAATAACTCAAAGTTCGGCATAGATATCTTGTAGATATTGTAGATCAAACTATTTTGTATCCTATTCTTTAATTTGGGATTGGAAACATATTATATTCAAATATATTTAGGAAATATTTAATTGAGTCAAAAGTTAAAATCAAAACCTAATAATGAAACTAATTTGATATAAATCTATGGCTTACTGATTTATCGTTGTTTTGTTATTACTTTATACTACTTATTTTAAATACTTATGAGGTGTTTAAATTAAAAAGGGTCTACCATATGCCCAGGTAAGTAACGAAGAACTATATTAAAATAACAGTGCTAACTTTTTTGACAGTTTATTACAGCTTCGTTCGTACGAAATCTGATAAATGAATTATTCAGTATTATCAGACAGTTTTTCCATTTTAAATAACGAATAAATGAAATTTTAATCAATGAAAACAAACGCAATTAAAAAAACTCTGAATGGGAGATTGAAGGTACAATTTTCACTCTTATTATGTAACCTTTTTATAAGGCACGAATTGCAAATGCCTCCATCAATTTTACAGATGATTCCATGTAACTTTTTCATGTGTTTTTATTAAGATAAAGCTTTGGGTATTTAGGTACTACTAGTATCTCTAATTACTTATTTGAGGTGGGGTGTAACCTCTCAATAAATTCAGAAAAATAATTTTACTTCCTTGATTACTAGGGAAACCAATTTAAAGATATTTTTAAAGTCTTTATAGATGACCTTGTATATTGATTTTAAAAATGAGCACAATTTTCCTTTACCGATGATTTAGAATTAGGTTTATTTTGTTGACATGATAAGGAAGGAAAGAAACACATATATTTTGATTTATCTAAACTTTTACACAAATCTTAAAATATATTATAGAAACCATATATTGAACTGAATTGTTTAACTTTTCTGCTTTTGAATTATTGCGTTCTAAAACAAAACCAAATCGGAAAGTAAGTTTTAAAGACTTTATAGATATAAAGACTCTATAAAGATTGATTAAAGACTCCATGATGATAAATAAATAATCCAAATTTCTCTTCTCCGATGATACAGAGATTAATTTGGTTGACATGACAAGGAAGAACAGAAACACAGACATCCTAGTTTATCTAATATATTAAACAAATCTTGAGATTTATTATAAAACCATACATTGAACAGAATTGTTTTACTCATTCTACTTTTGAATTATTGCTTTCTAAAATAAAAGCAAATCGAAAAGTAAGTTTTTAAGGACTTTATGGATCACCCTGCATAATGATAAATAAATAATCCAAATTTCTCATCACCGATCATTCTGAGATTAATTTTGTTGACAAGGAAGGGCAGAAACACAGATATCCTAATATATCTAATATTATAAACAATTCTTAAGATTTATTATAGAAACTATGTATCGCACTGCATTGTTTAACTCACTATACTTTTGATTATGGCGTTCTAAAACAAAAGTAATCAGAAAGTAAGTTTTTAAAGACTTTATGGATCACCCTGCATAATGATAAATAAATAATCTAAATTTCTCTTCTCCGATCATTCTGAGATTTATTTTGTTGACATGACAAGGAAGGACAGAAACACAGGTATCCTGATTTATCTATTTTAAACAAGATTTATTATAAAACCATATATCGCTCTGAAATGATTAACTCATTCTGCTTTTGAATTGTTGCGTTCTAAAAGAAAATTAATTCTGAAAGTCAGCTCCGATTTTTGTCAAAAATTATCATTCTTTGAAAGGCTCGAGGTAGAATTTCTTGAAAAAGGCAGCCGTCTCTCTTTACGCATTTCTTATGTGAGATATTAAAAGATGTCAGTAATTAAAATTATCCAGAAAGTTTACATTTGAGTAAAACAAATAAATCGGTTCAAACATGATTTAAGAATTCTAATAAAAATCAAAGGTCAGATGTAAATCTTTTACTTAAATAATGCATACTATAGGTGTAGTAAAATCAAATAATTCGATTTTAAAATTAAAGTTTGAACACAGCCTAAATTCAGTCTACTAACTCGTTTCACATTTCATTAATGTATTCAAAAACAAAAGTGATTCTTAACATTCATTATTGTTGAAAATTGTCATTCATTGAAACGACAAGTTCGAATTTCTTGAAACAGGTAGTATTTTCTTTTTGAAAACTTTAAAATTAATTTTAAAACATTAAAAATGAGGTTATTAAAAATATTAAGAAAATGAGCTGATAAGTATCATGAAAAGTTACAAAGTCAAGTACAAATATTCTACATAAATAAAGCAGATCGTGGTGGGAGGCAAAATCATTAAAATCTTTTAAAGAAAAATTCAAAATAAAGAATAAGAATCACATTTGAATACAGGTTCGGAATCAAAATATACGGAATAATTTGGATGTTCCATTATCTGTAAAATTATATGATTGGTGGATAAAATATCATTTTTAAGGAA
Source organism: Argiope argentata (assembly GCA_026289955.1). Taxonomy (NCBI): domain Eukaryota; kingdom Metazoa; phylum Arthropoda; class Arachnida; order Araneae; family Araneidae; genus Argiope; species Argiope argentata. The sequence continues at coordinate 4,630,282 of JAOUZG010030345.1, read as the reverse complement.
ACTAAAGGATATCTTTTGATTACTTAATGACTTACCAAAACTTAATCTTTTGCATTCATTTTTGGGGTAATAAAATATCTTTGCTTGAACATGTTAGTTTAAATCAATAGTTTGGCTTTGATTAACTTTATCAGTTTTTTTCAGGAATTGCATATTTTGTTCTTTAAAAAGAAAGGAATAACTGAATATCTATTAAATGTTCAGTCTTAACTTTTTTTTTCGCATTGCCATTCAGTTGAAATTCCCCCAAGATGTACTTGTTACAGAAATGTATTTGTTGGAACCAAGCAAAAAGCCCCAAACGCCTCGTTATTAATATCGCTGCTTTAGCTGAAAAACAATGTGAAACATACATTGATAAACAAAAATAAATCAGTGGGTTACATCAAATTCTTATTAAACATTTAAATAAGTCAATAGAATTCCGATTGGACAAGAGAGTTACGAGCTAAACACTTCAAAGAACGAATTAAATTTCTTGTGAGAGCTGCATATTTTGCAAGTGCTAGAAATTACACTGGATTTCAAGCATAATGTATGAATCTTCGCTCTTAATAGATATATTATCATAACTCTTTTCCTTCCTTTGTATCACCAAATTTGATGCCAAGTCAACACATATTGACAATTATAGGGTTCATTCATTCAACATCGATCAAGAATATCTTTAAAACTCTTTTTTTAACGATGATCGAAACGTTGTTGAAAAGCAGCCATACAGATCAAATGCTTTAAGTTTGAGATGTTTCTCTTATTATCGTGTTAGAACGTGATATTGTTTTGGAAATGAGGTTTTCTGGCTAAACAAAAATCCGTTAGCGAAAAATAAACATTTTAATCCGCAGGTGAAAATTAAGAGTTTATTATCTACGCTAGCATCTCAAAAAATCAGCTTTTAATAACGCGTTTTCCATTGCACTTACAAAAACTATGATTAAAAAAATAAGTTAATGACTACAGCAAATGAAACCTATAAAAATGTCGTTTTGAGCCCGTGATTATGTGAAATCAAATAAATAGGAAAATGTGATACTTTTTATACAATACATTCAAGACAAAGTGTTTTGGATCGTTTGTAATCCTAAAGTGACTCATTCAATGAAACAATTAAAATGAATTAAAATATAGTTTAACTTGCACGAATACGTGGTGATTGGCTGTTCAAGAAATTATGTTCTGACACGATACATTGAAATATGCATTGCAGATTTCATTTTAGTCTTTATTGGTTATTTATTTATTTATTGGATACTAATAGTCAATGCGTACCTATTTTGAAGGGTGCTTATGTTATTATTTCAAGTACATTTATGAAATTAGTCAAGTTGTAATGAGACGATTACAAATGATGATTAATGCAAAATTTGAAATTTTGCAAGACAAATCTTATGGGGATTTTACGATAATAATAACAATTGATATATAGTATAAAGGACAAAATCTTATCATCTCTACGTGATAAGCGTGTTAAGAATAACAAAAATTAAACATATAGAAATTGAGCAAGAAACAGAAGAGGAATTCTTATTTCTTTTACTCAAACCAAATTGTAATTCAAGTAATTTTTATCTAACAAATTAGGTGAAATCGTATTTATCTATATAGATTAATTTCCAATGGCGGTATAGCTTATGATTATGTTGAAGAATTCCCCCTTATATTAATGTTACTTAAAGAAATTTTATTGAATCGAATACAAAATATTCGAAAATTTATTCAAATATTTTAAATATACAAGAGTCATCAATTATTTAGAAATACTTTTGAAAATACTCGTCAATGTATAAATATAGAAACATATTTTATTTACTTGGAAAGTATTGAATGGTACTAGAACATTTCTTGTCTAGAAAGTAGTTTAGACATGTCTAACCATAATCAGTTTAAAAATCAAAAAAATAATGTTGTCAGGACTTCGCATAACTCATAATTTAAATCATCAGATTATTCTGTAATTATTAGATCTGTGTGTTATATTAAATGTGATAGAAAAGGGAATTATGTGTTAAATGTACAATTTTTCGTATTTATTTGCATTTATCGTCTTCCATTTATATATATTCCAGACACTTTTATACACATTATAAAGTCTTGGACAGGACTATAGATCATCATGACAGATAAAAAATAAGTTAAAACACATATTACATATTCTCAGGTTGTTTATATCCTTTTATAAAGAACACCAATATGGAATATCCTTTCTATTCGGAAAAGAAATTATGATTGGGAAATTGATATGCAAAATAATTCAATACCTAATTTTTGATTGAAAAGTACTCTAAATAATTTTAATAAAATTTGAGAAATCATAACATGATGTTTTTTTGGTTTAGAGCTTTTAAGCCCCAAGTTGCAGGGGCAAATATTGTCAATTTATAGATTTTGAGACATCGATTTTTCGTTTTTAGGGTTATTAGAAAACGATAAAGAATGTTACATTTGGCGACATATCAAAAAATTGTTTAAAATTAGCGCAAATGTCCCCCATGTACCTTATTTTTCTACATCGCACTAAAATTGTGCCATTCTCCAGAAAACATGCCAAAAAATTACCGTCCTGGATGGATATCAGAAATGATAACAAAAGACAAAAATGTTACGATAAAAAAATGTTACAATAAATTTTAAGGAACAAATCATTACAATTTTTTTTTATTTTTGAGACTGTACATTAAATTTAAGCATGTATGTAATCATAAAGACCTTTCTTTAAGACTTTAATAGGAAATAATTTCATATCTGATCATTAAACAAATAGTCTTTGTACTATTATTAAAACTAAAAAAAAATCAATGTTTTTCTTTGTTTGTACTTTTTATTATAAAATTTATATAATATATATAAATAATATCTACCTATTTATTATAGATATCTAAAAAGTTAATAAATGCAGAAATATTTAAAAATCGATATACAATCAAAGTAGGAAAAATTAAAATAAAAAGTTTTATTTATAGAAATCTACTGTATTGTAATATAATTCACGTCTTTGAAGAAATATTTAAAGTGAAAAATACGTTAGATTTTAATCGTCATCTATGGCATATAGGCAATACTGCAGAATGCTGTTAGAACATTACACCTACAATTTCCATTAGAGTAACTAGTAAATTTTGTGAGTTTCCTTTTCACAAAATTAACACCAGATCTATTCTCTTTTTCTGATGCCGTCAATCCATTTTCGATACAAAATGCCAGGGGTTTGTTAACAAGTCAGGGGTTTGTTTAACACATTAAATAATAAAATTTATTAAAAATAATGCATGAGACGTGATGATGATTCCCACCTAATTCTTAAAAATGTTTTTCATGGTGGATTTTCAGACATTTATTTCTTAAGTTTAAGAATTTATTTAATGAATTCCATACTTAGTTATTGGTATGTTAGATTATAAATATGGTGAAGGAATTAGATACAAGAATTATTACTGAAAAGGTAAAACTACAAAATATAATCTGTTACTACACATAATTATAAAAAAGACCCTTAGGAATAAATGCTAACCATAAAAGTATACAGACAAAATTAAAATGTTATATTTTATACTTTAAAAGAAACTCACAAATAATCTTTATATAAACGTCGTAACAATTACAACAATACAAATCAAAGTAGAGATGTTTAGAATAAACAACATCTTGCAGCCACTAACAAAGTATAAACAGACCTGTAATATAGATATTTCTCTGTCGTCACATAGGATGTTTGATAAAGATAAAAATGTTATTGTAAATTTAGCAGTTGCACTTCAAAATGAAGGACGATTTACTAATCCTTCTTGTTAGAATGATCAGCACTTAAAGGTTTCATCTTGAGAAAAGCACAGCTTCAAATGGCATAAAACAATATAGGGCTTTAGATGAAAATTGAATGATTAACAAATTCTTATTTGGTGACAAAAAAATTTCAATTCCATTTATACATTTTTTTAAAGATTTATCCTGATTCAATTACTTACCAGTCAATTATAGGGCTTGCTTCCTATGTTAAGAGTTAGGCCGAGATCGGTGAATAAAACATCCTATTTTTTGCGCAACATTCTCATCATTCAGTTTAACTATATGTCTTAGGGTTGGTTGGTACGTACAGCTTAAGCTGGCTTATATTTATTCATTTGAGAATTAGTGATCTTTAAATTAGCTCTAGATATCTGATTCATGTTGCAGCTGTAAATTTTTTTAATATGAAGTATAGAAACTAAATAAGAATATTTACTTTTCTTTAAAAAGTTTAACATGATATTAGTATAAAAATATACATCGTATGTATAAAAATATGTTTCAACACAATATATAAAGGAAAGGGCAAACTTCTTATGCAGTTAAAACGTTTTATCAATCTTTTACATACAAACGTGGTTTTTTTTAACTTTTAACATTAAATAATTTTTTTGCTCTGCGGAAAATTAATAAATATGAAATAATTGATTAATTTCCAAAAGGGTAAAATTTTTATTGCTAGATGCGCAATTATTCTTCTTTTTATTAACATTTGGAATATAATTCAGAGCAATACTTCTCTTCTATTTATTTCTTTGATCCGAATAATTTGTATATTTTATTTCATGTTAAAAAATGTTTTACTCTTCGGAAAATTAATAAAAATTAAATGTTTGATTAGTTTCCAAAAGTGTCAAACTATTTTGCTACACACGCAGTTTTTCTTTTTTTTATATCAGCATTTGGAATATAAACTGTTCTTTAAAACATTTTGCATGGTACTAGTATAAAATATACATTGTATATATAAAAATACGTTTCAACCAAATATATGAAGGAGAAGGGAAAAATTTATGCAGTTAAAAAGTGTTAGCAATTTTTTATATACAAACGTGATTTTTTAATACTTTATTTAAAATTAAATATATATTTTTTTGCGCTGCGGAAAATTAATAAATGTCAGATGCTTGATTAGCTTCTAAAAGTGTAAAACTCTTATTGCTAGATGTGCAGTTTTTCTTTTTTTAATCAACATTTGGTATAGAAATCAGAGCAATACTTTTTTTATATTTATTTCTCTGATCCGAATATTCGCTCCAGTTAAATCAGAAAAAAAACCTGATAAAAATAAAAATAAATAGTTTAAATCTTCTCTAGAAATGTTCTGTACTGTTGCCATAATGTGGTCCGTTATGTCCCTCCGAAAGGTTTGTCTTGGCAGCACAAACAGATCCGGTATTCCATTACAATGAATGGCAACTATTTCCTTGCGCAAATATGCGCAAAAACGGAATCAACATCTATTGAGAGCACGGATCCTTGTAGGAACGTGGATATCATTGGTCGAATAGTGATATCTATCGACTCTCTTTTATGTTCTCAAGTCCTAAGAATTGACGATTCCTTTTATTACATGAACTATTTTTCTTTCTTTTCTTTGCTTATTTTTGTGATCTGTGTGTCCATTATTTATTTAGATATGCATTTTTTTCATCTTCTTCAAGGATTGTATAGAATTTCTATGACTATAGAAAAATTTGGTTTTAGAATTTTGTTTTCGAATGGGTCGAACGAAAAAAAAGAAGGAAGAAGAAGGAAATGTTTGGTATTTTGAATTTGTTCAATCGGAAGAATTTCTAGAGGAAAAAAAAAAAGGTTTGCGTCCTATTTTTTACGTTCGAGAGCGAATTTTTCTTTGAAAAGGATAAGATCTTCATATTTTGCATTCTTCCAAAGATTTTTTTTTATTATTACTGGCATTTTTATATTTTAGTCTTCTTATTTCGAAGCCTTATTCCATCAATTTTTCGTTAAAATATTAAGCAAATCATTTTTTTGTTATTCACCCTCTATTAAATAACGAAATGATGAATGTCAGTATTAATGAAATTAAAAGTAAATTTATTGTAATAAATTAATGAAAAATGTCCAATATATCAATCAGGAACTAAAGTAAATCACCAATCTCATTAAAAGGCATTTATTGAGCAAAAAAGAAAAACCATAGAATCGAAATATATGCTTTAATAACGGCCAACTTTCATCTTATACGAAAGCTTATGACTCCTTGGTAAATTATTAGGAGCATGCTTTACCTAAGAAACAACCATTTCATGCAAATATTGTAAAAGTAAATGTACATTTTCCTATGAAAAAAAGTGACTACACTCCACAGTCTCAATCATAGAAATTTTTTAAATCATTTATTGCATTTTGAAGTAAAAAATATTTATATATGATCTCAATGGTCATCAGTTCTACGATATTTCTTATTTTACAGACGTACGGCAAAATAAAACTTCTGGAATAGCCCCCAAATTCAACAACTGGACGGATTTCTTCAATTTTTTTTCTTCAAATAACCTATCCACTTTGCATGAATTTTGAATTAATAAAACGTTTAAGATTTATTATTCAATTTTAGTTTAAATCATTGCCTTTAAAGGGTTTAATAAGATATAATTCACTTAATTTTGTTTACATTACAAAATACACTGAAGTAACATAAAAACTGGTACACCAATCTAATATCGTTTAGAGCAAAATCAATCAGAAATGCATCAGGTATGATCGTGAAGATATTCTGTAGACAGATCACACTGACATTCAAGCAAGGATGTCAAGGAAGCCATGGGAGTGAGAGATAGTTGAGATCAAAGGTCCGCTTATAGTAAAACATCACAGATATGGTCGATAATTTTCATACCAGGTGGATTAGGTGGCCAAGAATGGAAAATAAATTCAGCAGAATGCTCCTCAAGCCACTCGGTAGCTACTTATTCTTCTGTGCAGCCGACTACCCCGTCGCCACTTAATGTAGCAGTATCGACAGGATTTGTGGTACTCGGTAGCTACTGTAGACCTATGAGGTACGCATTATCCTGTTGGAATTGTCCACGTCCATCAGGATGCACACAGGACATAAATTCATGCAGAGGGACAGAAAAGATGTTAAAGTACCACTGTTCCTGTCATGGTTGAGACAGGCATGAGAAATCCAAAGATTCGTGGAGATTCTTCCTCTCCCGTACACAGCCATATACCCGATATGCTTGGAAACTTGACTCCTCAGACCGGACAACGTTTTTACATGGTGCGTACACTGACACTTGTTGATTGGTCTACAATCAAATCCGCAGAAATTTGCGGGTGTTGAGTGTCTATCTCGTGCAACGATT
>JAOUZG010030345.1:4600487-4623151 GCA_026289955.1 Argiope argentata | reverse complement strand
AGACAGCTGTTGTCTTACATATAATCTATATAATAGCCCATCAGACAACTCTTGTCTTACATCCGAATTGTCAACAGCATTGCTTTACGCTGATTGGTTTAACACCTCTGTTATTTTTATATCATCTGCTATGCCACTTTTTCTAGCTCTCTAGTGTAATGCTATTAATATCGTGAAAGAACAACTGGGTGCCAAGCAGCTTAGTAACCAGTGCTTAAAGTAGACTTTCTATATTTCAATTCCATTTGTAAAGTTTTATTAAAAATAAAATTTTATTAAGTTGAATATGCACAACCTTTATATTAGTGAATATCCCACATTTGATTTCCGATCCTACTAGAGCTCGTTTACTTCAAAGAGAATATTTATAAATGGGAAAATATAAAGGATACCTTAAATCCCTATATTTATTATTAATTAGTAACTCAATTTGAAATTTAATGTAATAGTAATATGGTGTTAACAGAAAAATTTCTTGGTTTAAAAGTGTAAAAATACTAACAAAATAATAAGGAATTCAGCATCAAAAATGCAATCAATTTTCTAATTAGTTTTTTAGAGTTTATTTACAATCTTAATTATTATAACATTGTGCAACATTTTTTTTACTATTTAAGTTAAAAATTGTTACAGAAAAATAAACTGTTCTTCCTTAATAAATTTTGCGTTTGATGATTTGTTTCCAAATTTGTCTGCACTAAAATATTCAAACTTTTACTTAAGGTGACTAGATACCTTTAAAATGACTATTTGCGATTTTTATCTCAGCAATTTGAAATTTCACAGGCAGTAAGAGTAACACTATAAGAGATGATACACAGAAATGCAAAGCATTATATTAATTTATTTATGATTTAGAGGGTCAATATAATATAATATAAACAATAAATGGTGTTAATTAAAAATGTTCCAGGCGCTCCAATTTGTTTGAAAGCACTACAATTTGTATTATGACTCTCTCTCAAAGTTGGGATTAATGTTGAAGTTTGAGTATGAAATCTTAAAATTAACTAATGTCATAACTCAAAATCACTTAAACTGTTTTTTTTTAAATCAGTAGTTTTGAGTTATTATATTGGTTAATTTTGATATTTCGAAACTCAAACTTCAAGTTTAATCCCAACTTTTATTTCAAAAGGGTTAGAGAGAGTAATAATACAAATTGGAGTGCTTTCGAACAAATTTGGAGCGCCTGGAACATTTTTCATTAACGTCATTTATCGTTAATATTATATTATATTAACCCCCCCAACTCATAAATAAATTAATATAATGCTTTAAAATGTTGTGTATCATCTCTTATAGTGTTTCTCTTCATGCATGTAAAATTTCAAATTGTTAAGGTAAAAATTGCAAAAAGTCATTTTAAAGGTCCCTGGTCGCCTTAAGAAATCAATGAATGGAACATATGCTTACCATCAAGACAAGAAAATCGTGACATTAAAAAATAAATAATAGAGTTAATGAAGATAAATTATAAAATATCTGGACCCCAATTGTTATAGAAATCTAAACAAATCCGGATTTAGAAACAATAAATAGGTTTAAATTCACTAAAAATAATAGAATAATAATAAAGAAATTAAACTAATAATAAAGAAATGACTAAATTATTCAAATGAAAATAATTTAATCTTAAAGTTTAACCTCAAAATTTTCAAAAGTAATTTCAAAGACTTCAGTAAAGGAATAAAACCCATTCCTACTAACTTTTATTGAACTCCAAATTCTATCCGTAAATTTTTCATGAGCATGATGCCTAATTTAAATGTCTGAGTAAAGCAATAGTAAATCTTCTTTAGGAAGTCATATTTAATAGAACTGAAATTACACGAATGCAGTGTTCTTTTGAATATTTGATGATTCCACTATCAGAAAGATGCATTAAGGGTGTCGTCGTAAAATTGAGCATTTTATAAATATTTTTATATCCTCGAACTCAATGCTCCACTCAAATGTGATGAAAGAATTTTCTCTCCGAATCAGGAAACTTCAGTTAGACTTAGTAGGGAAACAAAGTTGCCAATCACTTCCGAAATCCTGCGAATCAAATCTGTGCCAGATCAAGAGCTCAGTTAAATCAAAGTTGGATATATCTAGACTTTACGGTTCCCCCATAAAAAAACGCAAGGTCTTTTAGAATGCATTCTTCGGAAATCCCTCCGGTTCGTTTCTGCGACAAACAGGAAGAGGACTGGCGACAGTAGACACTCCCGTTCCAAAATAGCGTTTAAAATTCAAGCCAGTTGAGAATTTTGTAGCGTCACTCGCAGTTGATAGGAAAAGTGGTGCATTTATTGAAGTTCGCCGGAGTAATTCTAAACCCACGATTATGTAACACGCAGAATGTAATTAGGGTTATGGGGAGTCGTTACGTTGTTTATTTCTCAGATGAAATTTCGAAGTATAAAATTCTTGTTACTTTATTTCGTACTTTTAAGTAGGAAAATTACATTAAAACTTAATCTAAAGTCTGAAATTTAATCTGATCGGAATGGAATTGCTTTTACGAATTCCAATAAAAATGAAATAATGCATTAGATCAGATATAATTAATCTTTATTTAATGCATTAAATCTTGTACAAATAATCATTATCTATTTCATTAGATCTGGTACATTCTTGCTTTAAGTTATAATTCAAATAAAGAATTATGATTATATAGCAATTAATAATAATTATCAATTGAAAATTACTTAACATTTAATTGTTGTTGTTACTTATGGAACTTTTCAAGCCCACTGACAAGCCTGTCAAGATTTAAACCGATTGAGCGACTCTGGGTTTTCAACTGCGTCAACTAGGACCAAGAGTACGACTTAGTTACACACATGTCACAACCCTTTTTATGGGGCGAACTTCATTCATACAGTTTCATCCATTTATCGACGGAACGTAATTTAGATCTGAAACTGAGAACGGTGACCTCTGACTCAGTATCCCCAGGTATAACTCGCGACATGGTGGACTTTGCGAGCACTGCAGATTTAACGAGTGCCAGCCACCACATACTTGGGGAATATTTGGACGGCGAGGTTCGAACTCGTGACCAAAGGAATACGTATCCAACGCTCTATCAACCAGGCTATCCCGGGCTTCTTAATTATCATTTATTACATTCGGTATCATTGAAATATTAGGTTGAATAATTTATTAATACATTTTTCTCCCTATCAGTCATGAATATACTTTTTATATTACTTGTTTTTACTTATCAAGTTCAATTTATGAGAAGGTTAGCTGAGATAGTAATGTTTATTGTTATGTATTTATTATATGTTAATATTTTATTTTTTATTATTTATAGTAAGCATTTAATAAGCATTATATTTGTACCGATGAAGGTCGCGATACGAACCTGCGACGCTAGGGCCAGTAGTCGAGTAACATGACCATAATACAAAAGTCGACATCGGTATAGCAGATGTTATCTGGCTTATGAAGCTACGCCACATATTGAATCGATATCGTTAATATAAATGTAGTTTATATTGGTAGTAGGCAGATAATTATAATTTTAATAAAGCGAAAATTTTTAATGTCAGCAATAAAAAATGTGAGTCCCCTTATTGGTAAAACATTATTACATATTTTACTAAAAAATTTCAATTGTTTTAAAGCATGTCGTAAATTTAGAAATTTCTTTATACTATTATTTATGGAAACAACTAATAGTAATTTGAAGAACATAATTTTAATATATTATTCAGTATTTTAAAATGTACAAAATTTGTTAAACATCATATATTTTTGAATTGTTTTAAATTTAAGGCTTCAGAATCTTCCTTTTTTCTCAAAGTTTCATGTTTTATATTAAAAAATTATGTGATTGATTAATCAATTTTACTTTTTTATGTACTTTAGCACTTCTTGCATTGATTTCTCTTAGTGTTATTTTTGTGAGTTTAAAATACTTTTGTTAATTTTGTGAGTGTAAAATATAGCAATGTCTGACAATCTCTAAATATTTACTGCACAAAATTCAATAGGAGTAAAAAATCATATCATATTATTCAATGATAGGCAAGCTCTCTATAATTTTATAACTAAATACACTGGTTTCGTCAAATTATAAAACACAGCAGGAAATATTACTGGAAAGGCAAACGTCCTAATTTTCATTTTATGCGATTTTTTTAAAAATTTTTAAGATTTAGGTGATATATTTTGAATTATTAGAAGAAGAAAAAATGAATTACAAAAATAAAATATATTAAAAGCTAATATTTCCCTAAAAACTCATTTAAAGTAACAAATATCATTGACTAAAGAAATTCATGCATCAGATCAGTTCCCAAAAAATTTTTATTATTCAATATATTTGCTAATTTTAGTAACAATTAAGAATAATTTCTTAAGCTCAAATAATTGGTAATTTTTATTTTTGTGGGGGAAAATTTTAATACAGACTTGACTTTCAAAAATAAAAACAATTACTCTTTTTTAAAAAAAAATTAACTCTGACTTTTTTTTCATAATCATTTATTTCTCCGGAATCAAAAAATGTAATAAATAAAATAATATTTAACGCCACTTATGTACTTAATAAAACCTTTTCTGGCTTTAGTCAATATTTGAAGCACAGTTTTTACTTTGCATAACGTTTTGAAGTAATTACTTTATACGTTAAAATTCATTTCTTTCATTGAAAGAAATGTGGTAGTTTTTCTAGCTTGTTTCAAACTAATTAATATTTATTGAACATTTTTAATTCTTGCGTTTTTTAAAAATATCTTTCAGGGGATTTCTTTGATCAAATTTTCTTCGAAGAAGCTAATTGTTCTTTTTTAAACATAGTCAAATATACATTAATTTTCAATATTTAATTTCAAAAGATATCGATATTTTGTGACTAGCTTTTTCATTTTATTTATCATTACTGAGATAGAACAGGATATTTTATTATTCACATAAAAATTTATATTATTTTAATATACCCTTATATATTTTCAGTGAATACCTATTTTATTGTTTCATTTAGTACACATAATTAGATTGTTTTTAATACAAGAACTTTGGTACATAAAATCTATCATTTGCATTCAAGTGCGACGAGATTTCATATTTTATGTATCAAACACAAAAATTGTAAATTTAAAATACATTATCACCAACTTAAGTTTTTTTTTTTACTTTTCCAATATATGTTAAGATATCTTTTATATCTGTCATAGATATTATGTTTTTATATACATTTAAATGATTATTAAAAATAATACTACGCAAATTTTTTAAATTCTAAGATGATTTCTTTTATATTTTAAGAAAATTTTATGTGGAATATAATTATAAATGCTGAGTTTAATCCAAAATCAAATGATTCATTATCTTTAATATTCAATCTTAATTCTATTAAACTTCCTTAACGGCCATCGTTGCTCCAATTGAATGCATAAAAAAGAATATTTATATATTGTTTTTATTTATTTCAATACTAAATTTTCGATCAGTAAAATATAGTATCATTTTTATAGAAAATTGATGAGCTTTTATAATTTGTCTATCAAACACGAAAATCGAAAACTTAAAGAATTACATAATTCATTTCACAACTTTTTTGCGCTATATGTTAAAATATTTTTTTACATATATTAAAAAATAATCAATATAATTTTATATGGAAGCTAAATTTCTGTTAAGTAAGATTATTTAAGCGGTTGACATGGCGTTCATAGTCAGTTTTTTATCATGTGAATACATGATGTTGTTTTAGTTATGATGTTTTCATGACTCCTAAATTTACGGGCAAAAAATATTCGTTTTTTTTTTCATTGGTTAATAGCGAGTCACCTGATCCATGACATAAGGTTTGTTTTGCCCGTATTGTTTGAAATATTTAATTAAATTTATTATCAATTGCTTTTAGTTTGTAGTTTCTATGAAATTACGTCATCTTCCAGTTTTTTTACGATTTCTTACTTTCAAATAATTAATCTCGCACTCAAATTATTACCGTTATTTTTTTAAATCCCTTTTTTTTTACTTTTAACTATCGCAATTTTTTAAAACGCGATATATTTATTCTTTAATGATATTAAAAACGCCTTGTTACTAACTGTATTTCTCAAAATACTGTAAGTATTAGAATATAAATTTAATACCAGTCTGCATTACGTTCATTGGAATTTACCACATATACAATAGGCTCTACTAATAGTGAACGTTTTGTCGAAATTACTTGTTTTTTTTCCTTAAAATCGATCGATCTCCAAAACTTTGTTTGCCAGCTAGAAAAATTGAAAATGAAAGTTAATTTTTTTTATCTGAGAGAGAGAGAGTTCTCGTAATTTTTTCCAAATGGTTTAAACTGGTTAATGATTTAAATTAATTAAGAAAAAGAATCAATTAAAAATAATAATATTCTCTTATGACAACTGGAAATTTGCGACCATAGATTTCATTGTTTTAATTTTATTTTGAAATTTTTGTTTTTACGCTCTAAGAAAATTTTATGTGATCCAATTATAAGCATAAAATTGTCCCCAAATAGGAAAAAATCCTGACTTTTATATTCAAACATAATACAATTAAAATTCCGAGACTATAATCGTACCTCACAACAGATGCATAAGAAAAAAAACGTACAAATTTCTGAACCATATAAATATTATTAATCTGTTTTGAAATAATATAATTATTAGCATAAAAGATGCTAGTTTAAAGAAGAGGTTGAACATATGTATAAATGAACTCTCTAGACATGTCTGGTCCTCAGTTAACTAATTTTTCATTTAAATTTTATTAATAATTCAGAAGCAGCTACATTTTGACTTCTGCGTAAAATACTTGAGATTAGTTTTATAATCTTACTTTCAAAAACCTCATTAACAAATGCATCACATTAACTAAAATTCTTCACATAATGTGTGTTTGTGTGAGTTCAAAATTCACAAATAGTATTTGACAATAAAGGAAATTGTGAATGCGGTGATTTTTTAAATTTACAGTTAGTAACATTCCCTCAATTATTACCAACTTTTGATTAATAAATACTGTCATAATATTTTTTATTATTTTAAAAGTTGAGTTCAAGTGCATTCCTTTACAATGAGTTTTAGAAAGATATGGTGCGATATTAGCTAGAATTGTAATTGTTAAAATTAAAAAAATATATAACATATTTTAAATTTTACTTTTCTATTGAATACATACATATTCCAAAAAATTTTCACAAGAAAATTGTCAACAGCTCTTTCCGTGAGAATATCCATCAGGATTAAAAATTAATTAAATTAATGCCATATTAACTGAAATTATATAAGTATGCATATTTTTCAATTCCTACTATCTTCTCTGTATCTATCTAGCTATCTATCTATCTATCTATCTATTTGATAGATAGATAGAGATAGAGAGAGAGAGAGAGAGAGAGTTCAAATTTTCAATCGTTAATAAAACATTTTTTATTCATCCAACCAAGTTCAAGTAAATTTTTTAAAACTTGTTATCGGTGACATTTGATGTCAATACAGTTATTTTCAAATATTAATTTGTTAATTTTTTATTCATTAATTAAAAACAAATTTTCTAGTTTTTATAGTAGTTCTTTATAGCTGCAATTTTGAGGTCGGAATAGCTTGTTCGGTTGGAGGTTCCAGTGAGAAGCAGGAATGCTCATATTTGAAATCATATCGAGTTTAGTTGCTTGTTTAGCTAATTGGTCGGCTCTTTCATTACCAAAATTATTACTATGGCCACGAGCGTAAGCAAAATTGATTTCCAAAACATTTTCAAGTGCATAAAAAATGGAATGAATGTCCACCACTAGTTTTCCGAAGTACTAAATTACATAATAAGTAGAGGGAAGAAAGAGAATCAGCAAAGTGAGAATCCATACAAAAAGAAGTTATTGATAAAGATTTTACAAATGGTCGAATGCAGCAAGAATCAGAAATCCAAAATTAATTAATTGCTATCCCAAGTAAAACAAAATATTTCCGAAAAATTTGATGATTTTTTTTTCTGTAACGTTAAAAGAAATTAAAATGTTCATTTCAAATCAATGCTATTCTCCTATAGAACTTAATGAGATGTTTCTTTTAAACAAAATTTTACACATCAATAAGGATGAAAAGCGAACTCATCTGATTTATTCTTCGGGGGCGTTTCAATTTCTGTGAAAGGCAAAGGTTACATGCTGAAAACAGCAATTTGCAGGAGTGAAACCTGATTCTTGATCGCAGATTTAATTTCGAGTACTTCTGAGAGAGACACGCCCTTTTCAAGTAGTTTGACAATTTCGGGAAATTTTTCCTCCGAATGCAGAGTTAGAAAGTGTGAAAGGTCGGACTCGTTTCTTGAATCACTAGATGGCTGAGTGAATTTGACTCCCATTACAGCAGAGATAATTTCTGCGATGTTTAAGACTCTGAAGTGTTGTCTCATGATAATAAAGTACTTCTGTAATTGCATGAAAAAATTTCATGAAATTAAAATAATATAATAGTCTTTTTTCAGAAACATTTCATGAATTATATTTCGCAAAACTAGAATACACATGTTTTTAAACTGATAATGTTAACAATTATCCTTTATTTAAATGAATGATAAATTATTTTTTTACCAACAGAAACTGTATCAAGTAATTATAAAATTATTAAATGTCCTTCTAAATTGTTTTCTTTTCAGCTTGTAGAATTTAAATGCATGGATACGGCTATGTTGAGTCTATAAGAAAAAGAATATTCTTTCCAGATTCAGAGCTTTCGTAAATTTTAGATAAATATAAAAAAAATATTAAAAGATTTAAAAAATCATGATGAAGTCTATAAAATCATTATGACAGAGAATATAACATAATTATGACAGTATAAAAAGTAAGCCCTCAACATCTATTAACATAAGGAGGTAAAAAAACACATAAATGAACCAAATATTCTCTAATATAATATTGTAAAATTGAAAATGCCATTTATATTTTCTATATACAATAGTCTGCGGATGTATTATTTGCCATAAATCTTATCTTCTTGTTAGACGTTATATAAAATTTTGATAAACTAAAAAAGATTATTTTGAAAAAAGAAGTAATGGGATATTGACTTTTAGAATTTTTTCAGAAGTTTTGCTCTAATCATACAAATTCCGAAATTTGTTTTCTATTGAATTGCAAAATCTATATGTTTAACTACTAAAATTAATGTTTAATATATTATATAAAGTTATGTATAATGTTATAAAGTTATGTATAATATTATTAATAACATGCGCAATTTTATTTAACATTATAGTATATTGTTAAAAATTATTTGATATCATATTAAGATGTACAAAATTATTCAATAATGTTTAGCATATATATTATAATGTGATATTAAATAGTGTTATACAATATCCAACATTATTCTAAGATATTATATCATTGTACAATTATGCAATATTATACCATATTGCATGTTATTCAACATTATTAAATAATTTTGTGAATAGTGTACGATATCTTAATTGTTATATAAGATTTGATTGACATATAGGTTTTC
The DNA here is from genome assembly GCA_026289955.1 of Argiope argentata. Taxonomy (NCBI): domain Eukaryota; kingdom Metazoa; phylum Arthropoda; class Arachnida; order Araneae; family Araneidae; genus Argiope; species Argiope argentata. Next base: position 4,613,672 of record JAOUZG010030345.1, on the reverse strand, counting down.
CAATTTTAGATATACAACATTTATTTAAAAAACTATCAATATTTTTTCCTTACAAACCTTTTTCTATATTTTACATGGTATATTATCGACCATTGTAACTAAGGAAAGCATTTTAAAACATATCGTATTCTATAGACAGTAGTCTACTTTTATCGGCCTTCGCTCCATACTTTAAAACCAATAAAGTAAGAACAAATGTCTATTATTCCAACGGTAAATCTTTTCTCTTATAAAAGTACCATCACTGAGGTATTAGCCGACTCTTATTTTACCCAGGAACTCAGGTAAGACAAAGAAAAAAAAAAGATCATAAAAAAATAAAAGGAAATGAAAGAGGGGTGATGTTTTGGCGAAAAAAATTGTGTTTGAGCAGAAAATACTTCTTTCCGCTTAATTAACTTTATCACGCCTGAGAAAGAGCTGCACTCAGTAGCGAAAACATCTCGATCAATTTTATTCCTCTCAAAGCCCCGGGGTTGTTGTAAATAACAACTCTTTTTGTACAACACTTCTGGCAGAGAAGGAGGAGACGGGTTTCTATCGTAATGAAAATATACTGCCGGATAGGTCCGGTGGCAGGAAATATTAGCAATAGCACGTCCGGAATCCGGGCACCTTTTATCGAAGAAAAAATTCCACTTCTGCTGGGAAGTGAGAAAATACCTGGGGGGGAGAGAAAATACCTGGTATTTCGCGAGAACACTGATTTTTCTAGCCTTTTTGTTCTTTTCCAACCTGTTGACAGGGTTGCTCTTCGTGTGAATTGTGAACTTCTTCGCACTTTGCGTCAGTCCCTCCTTGAAAAGTAGTAAGGAAAAAAGATTCTTTTATAGTGGCAATAGATGTTAGTTCCAGGGAAATAATGCCATCGTTAAATTTCCCGATTTTTCCACTAGTGGATCTAAGATTGGATGGTATTTGTAGATTGCGAGTTGTCTCGACGTACATTGCGACAAAATTTTCCGGGAATCTGGATTTATGATCGGATTTGTAGTTTTAAAAGGTACTTTTGAAGGTATTTGGCGGTTATATTTTTGCTCACTTCTTAATACCACCATAACGTTTTCTGCAGAATACTTTTAACAGAGCCTATTCAACTTTGAATTATATTTACCTGAAAATATCTTAGTATTTATAGTAACCAATATTTTTTCAAAAAGACAAAAACCGAATGTGACTTTTTGGATGAAAAATATAAGATTTTTTAAAACAATTCAATAAAAATTGTTTAACCCTTTACTGCATATGGGCTTATTTATGGTATTACAGTTGTGATTCAATTTTAATTCCAAATTAAGTACCATAAAAAAATTCAAACTACTTTAATCCATAAAATATATATTTAGCAATAATACATCAATAATATATTAAGCAATCAAATATATACTTAATTAATAATAAAACGCAAAAAAATGTCTATGATTTTATGACATTTCGAAATACCCTCACTTTTGTGAACGTGGGTGAAAAAGCAGAAATGAAGTGCGAGTGGTTCATTTTCAGAAAAAGATAACATAGTAAAGCGTAAATACTTTTTGATAAAAGGAAATATTTTCACGAAGTCGATATACTAATCTTTCTTGACGGATAATAATTTTCCCACTTTTCAACTGTTTTCTATACTATATACGAGCACATATACAGTTACGTAAAATATTTATTTATATACATAAAACCTTTTCATTATTTTTCTTTTAGTATGTCTTATTGATAATTAAATAGAGCTATTTACACAAAGAAACAATTTTTTTTCCATACTTTATTAATGCATGCTGTAATGGGTAAGAACACTGAACAAAGTTTTCTTTTTATTACTTTGATTTTGATTAATTTGCCTTTTTTATCATTTGATGATTAAATATAATCAGACAGATTGTATCATGTTAGTAAATTTATCAATAGACATAGAAGGACTTTAGAAATAATAAATTAAAAAAAAACAATATTAGGAAGCTTTGAAATGAAATATTGGACAATTTAATTACTACCAGAAATAATAATTTAGTGAAAGTTTATAAAAAAAGTATATAATATTTCAAAAATAATTTGAAACCTTTCACTAATTTTATATATTTTACAATTAAATCTATTTTTATAAGCTAAATTATATCAGAATTCTTTTATAATGAAACAATTTCTCTTGGAAAGAATTTATTAATTCTGAATCTTATTTAGTTGAAAAGAATGAAACTTAAGCGAAGAAACTGCTCTCACCATTGAAAGAAACTTTTCTTTCCTGGCATCAGATTGGTTATTCACTATATCTACACACAAGGCGAATTTTTGATAATTGAATTTTAAACTCACCATTTTTAAAGTCAAGTGACTAAGCAATCATAACCTGACAAGTGGGAAAATACTACAAGAAAAGATAATTTTCAAATGTAACTTAAGAAAACTGGGACGGTCTCGACAGCGAAAATAGTCAAAATTTTAGTAGTAAATAACGGAGATTTTATACAAGTAAAAATTGTTCCTCAAAAAATATGTCACATATGGAAAAATGAACTTTTTTCAATTAAATGCAGAAAAAATAGCATATTTTAAAGTATTTATTTTTAGTAACATGTCGAAAATGTGGTATCATGGGTTTCTTTATACATATGCAGGTATTCATAGGTACAATCAGGAAAAAATATTATGCTTAAAATCCTCTCAAACTTAGCCTAATATGTGCATAATAAGATAATAAGAATAAGGAACTCTTTTTTGTTTTATTAAAACAAAAACTATTTAAAAAATATATTAAAAATCAAAAAACAAGAAAATCTCTGAAATATGTGAAATTTTTTCATTATAAATACACTATTAAACTTATATCACTCCCAAAAAATATATAAGAAAGGATTTAATAGATACACAATAAATATGCATATTACATAATAAAATTTAAAATCTCTAAAATGAATAGAAATTTGTGAAAGCGTACCTAAAGTTGAAAAAGAAATGTTTCAAAAAATTGTAATAAGTTGTAAAATAATCTATATTAATTTTTAAAACCTGGATAAGCAGTACTCAACTTTATTTGACATTTCCTGAAGTGTTCAGATACTTTATTAATTTTTCCTTTAATTGTTATTAATTTTTTGTGTTTTTTGTGCATAATATTATCATTTTTCAATGCATCACAAGCATTTCTACCAGTTGTAATACCTAATTTTTTTAGTACTTCAGTCCAATTGTAAACTCTATCATTAAAAAATATTATAACATCCATGACACCTATTTTTAATGCATTGAGCCCAACAAAAGTTATTTGAAAGATTCTTTCCCATACACAATTGTTGAAACTAATTAGGATTTTGGGTTTGCTATTGAATGCATTTTGCTAAGAGTTCTTTATTAGATAGATCAAAACAGTACTCTCAATGGTTATCATCATTCAGTTAGAGCACTTAGTATATATTAATATTGATACTGAGGTTTTGAAGTTCTGTAACGCTAAAACTTAACAGGTAGTGGAGGCATGTTCATCACTGCATGAAATGATGAGCATGCCTCCACCACTGCACATTTACCTTTGCTTGCACATCTAATGACATACATTAATCATGTATTGACATCATAACTTTTTTCAGATATATATAATGCCATAGCACTAGTAGAGAAACCACAAAATTTGCAGATATATAATAAAGATGAAGCAAGTCCCTTGCAACTGCTTATTTCTTCTAAAATGTAAAAAAAATCAGAACAGCCAAATTGCTTACGCACTGAAAATGTATTTATGAGTGTAATTATTATTTACAAATCAATGATAATATTTATGGTTTCTTTATCGCTATAATAACGATTGTTGTTATCTACTTCTTTCTCAGAAAATAAATTAGCACACTTCAATTTTCTTTTAGAATACTTACATTCAATTTTTCACTGTCAATGCATTTTGATGTCTGACTCACTGTATAAAACTGATTTGGACCAGATTTTTTTTCTGAACTCTTTTTTCTTGGCATTATGTAATTTCAGTGCAGTTAAAAGGATTTATCAAAAAAAATTAATGATACTTTTGAATCACGAAATACGTAGAAAATCGATGACAAAAGATCACAAATAACACTGTGAACAAAAAAGCACTAGGTGAAAAATAACAGTTCGCAAAGCTTGTAATAACAAAGTATGGTGTCCGTATCCTTTCCATATGTTATAAAATTAAGAAAAATACATAAATAAAAAATAAATAAAAGTGAAAAATTGAGGTTCTTTTAAAACGATATCCCTTTAAAAAGGGGAAGCGGCACTTTTGTTTAAATTTTAGAATTTTAATTTCTAGGCTTTCGCAATTAAAAAACTATACATATCGTACACTGCTAAATTCAGCGAAATAGCGTCTATTTTTTTAAAGGAAAATAGAAAAATTGATTTTTTGAAAGCATAAAACGTCCCAGTTCCCTGAAATTTTATTCCCGTTTATTTCTTTACAATACAAATAAATAATATAATCAAATTACTCAAATTTGAGGAATGACGCACAATGGAAAGGGATATATGCTAAAATTCTTTTGGTTGAAATACCTAATACGTTTCCTTACATCGCCAACAGGTTCTTAATCACCAGTTACAGAAAGTAAAATAATACTAGCGACTTGATATCCAGTGGCTATATGAAAAGGTAATGCCTAGAGGATGAAAACATATTGCTGAAAATTTCCTTCATTCAGTATATATAGGGACAAATCCAAAAATCTTCATAATTGGTAACAATAGTTATTCCAGAAGGAAACAAGAAACTCAGAAATAAAACACAACACCATTTTGGAAAAATTAGCAGCAATTCAAACAAAGATTAAATTGTTATTAATCAATAGTAATTACACGGTAGACCTCCAATAGCTGCTAGAAACTATCCAAATGAGAAGTCCAAATAAAATAATCATCTCCAAATGAAAGCTTCGACATTTATCAGCTTTAAAAAGAAAATGGAAATTTCTAGAAGGGTTTACAAGTCCGGGATTCATTTAGAGGAATCGGGAAAATTCTTGTATTCTCTAGAAATTTCAATTTTAGAATTAATATCTAGCCATATCGTGAAAGGGTCGTAAGTTTGGTATCAAGTTTGACATCGATTGCCAACCTTTTCTATTATGAGACAAACTGTCCGAAAGAAGTAATATTACATTATTGTAACAATATTTGGTCAGAAAAGGATAGAAAATTGAAAGTTACGCCACAAGGAATCAATTTCAAAATAATAAATAAATAAATAAATAAAACTTGTTTAAAGCAGCAGCTTGAAGGAGTTGTAAGACCCGCCACCTTTGGTAACCATTCTCGCCTCACTTAGCAACCCTTCTTGTGGAGATACGCAAGAACTCGGAGTCAAAAGGGTTGAGTGTGGAGAGAGATCAGCCAGAGAGTCGATGAGAGATGGATTTCAGAACGAAGTAGGAATGTTAAGAGGTGAATTCGAGGAAAAAAGACAAGTCATTTCTGGAACTAACAAAGCAGGAAATAGAAGATCAGTTGGAATGGAGGACTGATGAAACGAGAGAGTAGAGATCAATCTAGGTCTAAGACTGAGAAAATCGATAGATAATGGGATAGTGAGGTGTGCGTCTCATATTTTTGTTTTATGTCCTGTGTCCCGTACTACATGTTAATAAAACTTTGGGACTAAAACTAGATGTGATCATTGTCTATACCACTCACATAAACGAAACCCCACATCTTACAAAAGTAAGGACATCCGTCTGTCAAAAATTATATTAAATTGCTGAGATGGTTTTTTTCCTACTGAAGTAAACATAACGTATCAGTAAATGTTCATTTTAATTTTAAAAAATGAAGTTAAATTTTATTTTAATTTACTTCTAATATGAGAGTTACAACGGATTTAAATTGTAGGTAAAGTTTCAAAATAAATATTTCAAATAAAATTTTTAAAATACGAACTATGAAAGTATTTAAGTAATTCCCTCATTTTATTTTTTTATTACAGAGCATAAGTAAACTAAAATTGAAGGGATAAAAACAAGCAAAACTAAGAAATGTACTTAAATAAAAATATGACTTCTGTGAAACTGAATGGTTTCTCTCTATACATATATTTCTAAAGAAAAATTCTATTAAAGATAATATATCATTTGAAATCGGAAAATTTTCTTTCCACTATATTTGGTTCTTTCTTTTTAGGAATAACATAACAAATTTATTTCCGATCTTTTATTATAAATATATTTAAGGAATTACAAACGATAAGCGTTGGTTATTATTTGGTAAGTTTATTTTGTAAATAAAAAATAAATTTTCAGAAATGTGTAAATCTTTTATTTTATATGAAGAATGTTTCTCAGATTTTCATTTCTTAGCCTGGCGAGAGGCAGATTTATTTTCAGCCAGCAGAAAATTGTTACGAAATAACGAAGCAATGTATCAAACATGAATATCATTAATACTAAAGAAATGGAAGTAGAACTATACAAGAAAAGTGATTCTGACAGTTTCTTCTAAGTAAATTCATCATCTGTGATGAATTCTAGCAGGAAAATTTTGCTATCATATTCTCTTTATTCCATGACAAGAGAATAAATATAAATAAAAAATAAAATCTACGGTCTCAAATTTCAAGTTATAATGTGAGAACATTATTATTTTTAAGTCATTATTTTCTTAGTTTATTTAAGTCCTTACCCCTTTAAACCGGTTTGAAATAATTACTAATTATATTCCGTGTCTTCTTAGAAAAGTAAGGATTTTACCTTAAATAATCTAGACACTACTGAAAAAAATTATAAACGAAATAAAAATTAAATTAATGAAAAACAAGATGAATAAAGAAAATTTATAATACTATTGTATATCATTCATTTCATGACATCTCAAGTACTTTACCATCTTAAGGATAGAGTTATTCTTTTAAATTTGAGTGGTTAATTTTTCAAATAATCCATGTATTGTTTTCATCTTTAACCGTTGAAAAAGTATTTTTTTCAGTTTTGAAAAGAATTTTCTTCTTTCTCTATTGAAAAAGTATTTTAATACAAATTTTAATAAGCTGACCGAAATGAGATGCAAAGAAAAAAATAATAGAAAAAATTGTTAATTCCTACTAATGTCAACAAAGAAAAAAGTATTATAATAACTTTTTATTAAATAACTTCAATTGGTTGTTGTTGTTCTCGTGTTCAGTTTTGCAATGAAAAGAGAGTTGCAGTAGCTTGTGAGGGTATGGTTCCCTTATCACCCAAAGGTACATATGTTCCAAACACTTTTTAGGCGGCGGACTTCATTCAAGCATTTCATTCTTTCATACACATATAGAAATTTAGGTCTAGAACAGGGAACGATAACTTCTGAAACAGTACACCTTGTAGTATTACTCTCAACATGGAGGACTTCGCGACCACTACAGATTTCACAATCATCACTCCGACATGCGGAGAGTCTTCGGCTAGCGGATTAGAACTCTCAGTCGAAGGGATGTGAATCCAATGCCCTACCAATCAAGCTGTCAAGGCCAAATAAATACAATTACTGTAAATAATTGATCAAAAAATTATACAATCATTGATATTTCAACGCCAATGGAGGCAACCCAAAATTCCTGAATTTTCTACGCCAGTTGGAATAACTCAATACATATTAGAATTTTAAAATTTTCTTTATTCTGTATAATTTTAATTCGAAAATACTTAAAAATGAATCTGGAAAACGGAATAATAAGCATTGTTTAATTTTAAATGTATCAAACATTAAGAAAATAAAAGGAATCATTTGAAATAATCGGCCGAAATCATGTTAAGTCTAACTTCATTGGGGTGGGGGAAAAACAGTGTTTGTTACTTACTTGGCAGCTGTTTTTATAGAGTTTGTTACTTATTTGGTATCAATGTCAACCCAATTCATTATTTACAAATAGACAAATTCAATATCTTCAAAAGGGAAACTATTAAATTATCTTCCAAATATAATTACTCCCCCTTTGTTAATGACAGAATTTTTAATTAGGCACGGCTAAAAAATTTAGCAAAACTGTTTATCACATACTATTAGTTTGTCATCGACGTATAGATGAATTTTATACAATGTAGTGAAAATAAAAGGTGTATAAAACAATCTGACACTTTTCACCATGTGATGAAAACATTCCCAGAATGCTTTGACGGAAAACAGACTGAATATTTTATCGCGCGAATCTTAGTCCTAAAAGGATCTAAAGATGGAGCCCAGAGGCGATGCTTATTTTGTGGGGAATGCGTTTACGGTTATAGGATATGACAAAGAAATTCCCTAAACCTTACATTCTTTTCTTATATATTCCCTATAATAAGGATCTTTTTTTTCCCTTCATCTCGTCTTCATAAATGTAAACAAATCGTTAGAGGGGACTTTGAAACGCAGCGATTTCCCACTTGCCTGTTTCTTTATTAGAATTCATAATAAATTCTTAAATTTTTTTTTCACAAATTATAAAATTAAAAAAAAAGGCGGAAAAGTTTGAATCATACCTCAAGAACAAAAACATATGTTTTTATGCAATGCCGTTAACCAAAACAACTTAAATATATAATTGCTGTATTACAAAAACAGCAACAACTTTGTAATAACAAACAAAGAAGAAAAAATGTTTTAATATTTTAGGCAAATTATTATATATCATTATTATTATTAACATCATATATTGTTAGTATTATTCTTTGAAGATTATTAGATAATAACAAAATTAGATTTTTATGAAGGATGTGAAAAACTGGATATTTTAGGCTAATTTGTATATAATGTTTATATTGAGGTGTTGTTACCAATGGCACTTGCCATGGAAAAGCCCGTTGATGCATCAGTGGATTTAAGCCGAAATAAGCCTCTTTTGTTTGAAGTAGCGCCAAATAAGGTCATGAGAATGGCTTAGCAACTCATTCATCCCAGCCGTTTGCACAGCCCCTTTTTACAGGGGGACACATTCATACATCTTTCAGATAGAACACAGAAGAACAACCATGCCCTAACCGGGAACACCCAGATCATGAGGAAGACACGCTGCCTCTATGCCAGGAAGCCTAGGTGTTTATATTATAATTATGTTTGTTGGCAAAGTTAATAAACTTACTCCAACTAAAGACGATAAAAGCAAAGAATTACTATCCTATATTTTTGGATGTCAAAATGTGACTTAATAAATAATAAAAATTTCAATATTTTTCTCTTTATGTTAAATTATATTGGCTTATAAAATTAAGTTAAGAGTTATGGCTATTTGTGTGCTGTACTATTGGCTATTTACATCTAATTTCTTTTTCTAAGTCAGATTTTGAAGCTACACAGAAGCTATTTTGAAACAGATTTTGCAATATATATACTGATATTCCGATCTCAAAACTGTGACATATTAATCCCACGACCACGGAATGACCATACTTGAATATTTTATGGCTTCAATTACCATCGATAATGTCATCAACTCCAAAAGATAATTGGGAAACAGTTGAAAAAGAAAAAAAAAATCCCAATTTAAAAAATAACAGAGGGATCAAAAATCTTGCATATTTTTTACCTCCCTGTGCGAAAAAATATTTTTGATTATTGGAAATTTCTTGAATATTTTTTTGCAAATGCCTTAGATTTTCTTATTGTTTCTTACGCGTATGTTTTTATAATATTTTCAATAAAATATTTAATTTATTTTTTTTATAATTTTATTTGTCAATGAAATCCTTATTAATTGTCAAAATTCTTAATTTATTTCACATTATTATTCTTTCAATTAGTTAAAATCTTCTTTAATTATTATTCCCCAAATAATGAAATTTGCAAGAAATTAAAAAAAGATTGCCATATGACATCTACCACAAAAAATATTTATTGATTCAAAAATTATTTTATAGTAATCCTGCTACTTTTGTTTAAATATAACATAGTCATTACAAATAACAAACTGAATTTACGCATTTAACGTTCTGAACATTTTAAAACAACCACGAGCATGCGCAGTGTTTACTCAAACGCTTCAGTGGTTTCAAGAGTGAAACTTATGAATTTTCATTAAGTCATTAAATGTTTGTTCGGAGGAGATGTTTTCATTTTCTTAAAGACGAGAACCAGATGGGAACTAAATGAATAATAAAGAAAGAGAGAAAAAAAATTAAATGAAAAAAAAAAAAAAACGGAGGGAAGAGTCAGCTAATCTGGCAATCATTAGAATTAATGAAATTTCTCGTTCAGAAGGAAAAGGCTTTTACTTCTCATTTTACTGACTGCTAACGAAATTATGAAAGAAATTCCGAGGAAATATGTAATAAATGTGTGTAGGAAAATGTTGCCTCTTGATAATAATATTTCTTTTTTTTATCACGTCCTCTTTTTAAAAAACTATTCATATACTTCCGAAATTGTGACTATCTCGAATCTTATAATAATTAATGTAACCATAATTGCAATAACTGAAGAAAAAAATCACGACTCCTATCAGCATATCATATTAAACAATTCTATTAAAAGCCAAATAATAAAAAAAGATTCCATTAAGATCTTCACGACATTAAGATTCAAACGGGACTATATTTTTTAAAGTTTAATTATGAAATAAAAAGCAATTTCAAACTTTCTTAGCAGTAATAATAATTTATAAACCATAACTTTAATGTAAATAATAATTATAAATTACTACTAATAAGTAATACTAATAATAAAGTAAGTAATATCAATAATTTAAAACTATTTCCTTTAATATGCAAATTATAATAAAACTAATTAAATCTCTGTAGAAGGACCAAATTTACAGAATCTTATTGGTGTTAAGCGAAAGAATCAAGATAGAGAGGCTGATAAAACAATTCATTTTTCTACTAGATCTGTAATAAACAGTTTAAGTAATAAACGTAATAAACGGTAAATGTTAATTGCTAACATTCTCTGTGAATGTGATCAATTGAATATGATTAATTCTTCATCACATAATTAAGATTTTATTCCTCTTTTTTCCTTTTTTTTCAACATTCGTTTTTATCATATCGAAGACCTAAAGGCCGTCAAACGACAGTGTTCTTTATATACTAAGTTTACAGTCCATGCGTTTATTCTTTTAAATTTCAGAACATTATTCTTTATTTTTCAGCAATAATCCAGTTTTATAGTTTAACCACATTACAATGAAAGTCCATAGTCAAAGATTTTTTTTATTATTGTGAGTTCTGAACAGGTAAATGAATATACCATCTAAAAATAACCAAAAATAGTTTTATTTAATTCTATGAATAAAATTAATCAAACTGCTTGCCATAAATCTGCACAGAATTTTTGATAATTATGTATTCCCAATTTCTAAAATGCATTTATTTACTTTAACCTTAGAATAGAATTTTATGATATCAATTGAAAACAAACAGAAAATGAAAGAAACCTACCTTTGTTAAAAATTAATAATGTGTATTAAAAATTTTTGAATATTGAATTGCCACAACAGACAGCTCAGAAATACTGTTCCAAAATCAACTTTTAACTTTTATTGACCTAGAAAAGAAATAATACAAGATTAGAAATCTACAGCTAGGAAAATAATTTAAACGCCTTGCTACTGGAAATCAGTAATTCTTCGATACTTACAGAACTTCATTTCTTAATAATTATACAAAATATTTCAAAATTCCTTCTGCAGCATTGTATTTTACATTGCATTCATAAATATAATCATATACATCTGTAGAGTTTAAGAAAACCTTTAAAGAACTTCTTCAATATATATTTGTAGTTAATTAGAATGTTGCAAGAATATTCCTTTATATCTCATAATAAATGACATTCAGTAAATCACACATGATACAAAAAATACAGGGATTTTACCCATGTTAATACTTAACATTTCATGAAGTTAAATTACACATTAAAATACTTATATATTATATAAATGCTTTGAATAGTTATATATATTCATCAAAAAGCTTTCTCTCGTATATGGAGCCTTCAGAATTTCTCGAAACTCATTAAACATCCTTTAATGAGTTTCTAAAAATGAAATTCATCCTTATGTGATAGAACAATTCACTTTGAAAAGAAATATTGTGGTAATTTGTCCAAAAATGGAATATGAATTTTTAAACTTAAAAGTAAAGTAATTAAATATTTTATAATTAAAGGAAACATCGTTATCTAAGAATTTTTTTGACTGAAATAGTATCGTAATTTTATGCACTAAAAATATCCATAATATCGCTACTAAATAATGTCATCGTTGTGAATTTTCTTGTGCAAAAATCGTCTTCAGCTTCTGCATTTTCTCCCTCCTTATCTCTGCTTCTAATTGAGCAATAAAGACCCCTCTTTACATAACTGTTTAGTATTATTATAATATCAGTTTTCTTATAATTATCGATATATAATCAAACTTTGTTTAACATACAACTATTATTGACAGCAAAATAAAATATAAAACGGTGACATTTTTAACGAGCACTGGACTGGTGTCCTGGCATAGGGGTAGTTCGTCTTTCCCGAGAGCTTAGCGTCCCGGGTTTGGGTCCCGATTCGAATATGGTTGCTCTTCTGAGTTATATCTGTAAAATACATGCATGTGCACCTCTGTATAAAGGGAATGTGCCAACGAATATGATGAGTGAGTAGCTAAGTCGTATTCTTGGCACTAGTTGGCCCTACTTCAAAACTAAAGACGCTCCTTTCGGCTTAAAACTCGCTAATACCTCTGCAAAGCTTGTCCATTTTAAGTACCACTTATAACAACAACCAGCAATGGTTCGCAGAACGAGTGGCGATGGGTCGCCATAATGTCACAAATTAGATCAGCTTGCATCAGCTTGTTTGAAAAGCTTGTTTGAAAGAATATTTGAAGAAGTTTTAGCCAGCTAACGTAGTAGAATGCAAATATAAGAAGTTTTAGCTAATGCCTAAGGAGCTATTATAGAAGATAGTTTTTCAAGTATTTTTATCTTTGGTAAGTATTTTTCACTTGAAGTAGATAGCAATGATTGCAAGAAAATGGTAAAAGAGTATGTCTACAACTACCAAAGAATTTAAAAAGCTTCATTCTGTGATGTTGCAAAAAGCTGAGGAGGAGTTTGGTCAGAAGATGAAGAAATAAAAAAAATGTAATAGAGTAACAAATTACTATTGAGACGATAGATATACTAAAAGAATGGGGGAATATTGTATGGTATGAATGGGAGAATGTTGTATAGTATGAATGGGGGACTATTGTATGGTATGAATGGGGGAATATTGTATAGTATGAATGGGGGA
>JAOUZG010030345.1:4571698-4584388 GCA_026289955.1 Argiope argentata | reverse complement strand
ATATATATATATATATATATATATAACTTTTTCCATATTCAGTAAATATAAGGGTAAATTAGTTTGCTTTTAATACAACTTTTGAATTTTTTTTTGCATTTACAATTGAAGTTTAATTTATGTAATAATCAAGCATTCGTAAAACATGTTCAGTGTGACCATGTTAAAACTCTGTTGCTCTTTCCTATAATATAGGTTGAATTCATATATAAACAGAAATTAAAAACATACATGTAACGTATGTTGAAATATACCATCAGAGAATATAACTATATGCAATTTATTCGACAGTTTGATCCTCTCAACCCTTTACAATGCATGCTTAATAAATACAGTGTTAAAAAAATTCGAAACATTTTGTTTGCGCAAGGTTTTAATTAATAATTTTAATTGGTATTTGATTTTTATAAAAAAATATAACTAACTTTTTAAACAATATTTCAGTTAACAATCTAGAGAATGATGATTTCCTGTTAAATAGTGTAACTGTCATTAATCATTGTCATGCGGAACACAAACTCTGAAGTGAACTTCATGTATTATTTCCTTTTTGAAAAAGAAAATAATAAAATAGAACATCAATAAAGGTCATTATTCTTAAAATCAGGAAGATAATAAATGCTATATTTGTTACAGAAATATTGTCCATGAAAAGTTGAATAACAAATTCATAAAATGTATATGCCCATGTAGAATAGGTAAAATAATCTTATATACCTTATTATTATTGAAGTACCTTTTGTTTTTCAACTCTTTATGACTAGTAAATTGCATGTAAAATAAAATCTTCTTGTGTTTTACCCAATAAACATTCAAAGAGAAAAATAAAGAGGATTTTTTTTTCTACTTTATTTCCTTTCTCATTGATTTAGGCATGCGCGAAAAGATTTCTTCTTTATTGGATAATTTCAAATCTTATTTAAAAGATGTAGTTTTTCTCATGAAAGAAAAAAAACATTTTTATAAGAAATAAATTTAAAATTATATGGTTGAAAAATTTATTTTTAATAATAATTTTTCATGCATTTTATCTTCTATTTCCTTTTTAAATTTATCGAAACGTAAGAAAAAAACCCCAAGTTAAACAAATAAATGTACTTTTATTTCATGAAAATAAGTCCTTAATAACTTTCTAAAGATGCTATTATGTAAATATAAATCAGATTAGTTAATTTTAGCAGAAAACGAAAACTTACAAAAACGAAAACGAATCTTTAAAAAATGTCACTTTGTATTAATAAGACATGGCTCTAAAAAACGTTTTGTCTTTCTAAAAAACTAGAGCTCTAAAACTATACCAGGACAATTGTGGTTAAATATAAATTAGACTAGTTAGTTTCAGCAAAAAATGGAAATAATAATTAAAACTATTTATAATATTAAAAAACAATTAATTATAAAAAATTGTTGTTTCAATAACTTACAAAATTTCACTTTATATTAGTAAGACATTCTTCTAAAAACTCTTTCGTCTTTCTAGAAAACTAGTGCACTAAAACTATGCTAGAACAACTATGAGAGGATGTAATATACCCTCTAGACTTGACAGTTGTTAATCAGAAGTACAACTCATAATTGTGCCAAATAGTAGCATTTCAAAAATAATAAAATGTTCGAAAACGTCTATGATTAATATGTAAAACTATCAAAAACAGTATAAGTGTTTATTATCATTTTAAAGATAATTTTTGTCTATGTAATCATGAATGTATGTCACTGTTTACCTCTAAACACTTATAACAAGTAAAAAGGAACTGTGCAAGCTAATGTGATTAATAACAAAAAGTCGTATTATTGGCCCTAGTTGGCGTTACTATAAGGTACATCATAAACAGATTCTCCGACCCGCCATGAAGGATTAACCATAAAACTGAATTACCGGACTTCCACTGCAGAAACAGTGACGGGAAATGTGGTTGAGTCTTAATGGCCAACACCGGCCACGGTACTATTCTTCTCGTAGGAAGTACGTCCAGTCATTAATAGTAGGAGCCTACCTCCACCTATTAGCGTACCCACCACGGGTGGCGAGATCCAACCACCATACCGGGGATATCACATCCCGAATTATGCGGTGCCCCTCTGGAGGATTTACTACAAGGCAAGATACGCTGATTGGGCTTAAATCCCTCCCTGCCTCAGCGAATCTGTCCATGGCAGATGTCAAAAGAAACAACAAAATGTTTTCATAAACATATATATTTAGTAAATCTGAATGATATCCCATTATACAATTTCCAGATATACGATTACTTTTAAGCAGGAGATTACCACTGTAGAGTTTTCTTTTTTATAATAACATGTATTTTCCTTTGAATAATTTCATACAGTATTTATTTATTTTTTAAAAAAATCCTAACTTCTCATGCTTATATATCCGATAGATAGGGATATTCTGAGAGATAGGTAGAGAGAGAAATGAAGTATTTTTTTTAATAGTTCTTTTAAACTTGAATAAAATTAATATGAATACGTTTAAAGATTATCATAGATAAAAGATAAAAATGTAGGAACGAATTTTTAAAGTCTTGTCTTCAATATTCTGGAAAGAGTCATGAAACTCAATTACTCTTACTAGATAAGACAACGGAACAAAATCCTTAATCTTTAAAATCAAAATCTGACACACCTCTCTGTACAGCCGCTGTCAAAAGACAATAAAACGAATAGCAAAGAGGAAAGAATAAGCGATTATAAAACAGAAAGTCATTTTTTTTCCTTCCTATTTCTTCTATAACCTAACCTGGAAATCTCTGAAAGGGTCATGATCAATCAGTTACAGGTTCCGCCTCAACAGGCAAGGGTGGAACAAACGACAGAGTAAAAATCGCGGGTGGAGAGAGAGAGGGGGTAGGGGCGAAGATACTCAGTTCGAAACACACTTAACCCGATTACTCAACATTCAGAGGTGGCAACAGCGTTATCGGAATAAACGGAGCAAAAGGAGAAGTGTCGAGACATCTCAACTCAGCTCAACTCTTCTGCACCCCTTACGTCGAGTTAAAGTCAGGGAGAGCGAAAGGACGATAAAATAAAAACGCACACATGCGAGCGGTTCGATGAATCGAATGTCTGTCGAAGGAATGGTAGGGGGGACGAACAACAGAAAAATAAAGAAAAAATGGAACAGAATAGAATATTGGAACACCTTAAAAAAGACGAGGGTAATAAAATGACTACCATCGAAAATGGAGATAAAATAAAAAAATATAAAATAAATAAATTGCAGATAAAAAAATAATTCCGAAGTGGGTCAAGAAAGTTCTTTGGTGAAAGGGATAGAAGAGAGAAGTGAGGGATTGTCGAAACTTTTTGCAAAATAGGGTCGATGGGAGTTGCGTTTAGAACGAACCGACAGACAAATACGTGCCAGGAGTGTCACCGAACAAGATTATTCGAAGAAAATTCTGTAAAACACCATCCCTTCTCTTCTCTTCCCGCCATTTTTTTATTAAATGTACATTTATTTATCAGAAGAAGATAGAATTCTTAGTTTATTCTTTTGTCAAATCCTCCCCGAAAAGAAAGTAAGAATGAAAGAGAGTGTGGAGAAAAAAAAAGATGTTTTTCATCGTGGAGTTGACTGTAAAATAAAATGTTCCAGAGAACTCGAACTGGATATCCTGTTCAGAAGTGCATACGTAGAGAAGAAAGGATAGAAAGCAGAATATTTTCTTATACGTGTGATGAAAACTTATAAGTGTTCCTGTTTTATGAAGGTCCTGAGGTACAAGTGCCTTTCGAGATTGGCAAGTTTTGTATAACATGATCAATAAATAACACTCAATATATCTGACAAGATTGGAAACCTTAGAAGTACTGTATCTTATTGTGATTGCCATTTGTCAATATTGAGCACAAACCATAAGAATGCTCGGAATATACATACAAAAGAAAGCTACATAACATTTCCAGAAAAATAGAGGCATCTTAACAATCTATTTGTGTTATTATACTAAACAAATGAAAGCCCCCAAAGTATGAATCTATTTGGTTACTATTTATACGCTTGTAGTGATATGCTACTTTAGCTATTGTGTCATACTTTTGCCCTTTTTATCTACGAAAAGTGGCAAATGCATAAATGAAATGATGAATTAACTGCTGCTAAAGAATTAATTTTGTTCTCAATTTTGCTTATCAATAAAATTAGTTTTACTGATTACGAATTAAAATATTCCATATTTTCTTAGTTAATAAATTCTGCTGTACCAAATTAAATAATTCACCTTCTTGAAAATTTACATCAGGGGTTCATAGAATTGCAAAAATCGGATAAAAATTATCCAAACTTCGTCTAAAGCTAAATAATTTGAAGAACACGAACTCAGTATCAAAACTCTCCATAAAAGAAACAGAAAAATGTTAAAACTCAAGTGTTTATGAATCAGTTTTAAGAATATTTTATTCACTTAAATTCCTGAAAAACAATGTGAAATTCTCTGTTACCACAAATAAATTTCAAAATATGAGTGTCCGTTTCTTTATGAAAACTTGGAATTCAGTTAAAAGAGGACAATTCTTTTAGGCTCGGCATTTATTTTATTCATTTGTTAATTAATTTTACAGTTGGTAATGCATATATGTAGCATTATTAATAAGCCTAAGTAAGTTTAATTAATAAAACAAGCAACTCTATTGCAAGCTGTCACTAACTTCATCCTACACTGTAGCTATATCACTAGTGTTATTTACAATTCTATTCAACTTTCAATAACCCAATAAAGGCCAGATTAAACATCATGACCCTTTGAAACTCTCAGTGATATATAATAGCTCATAAAAGTCAATTTTCTATTCCCAATGCCTATTCTATCCTTTATTTAGTAAAACTGGTGTAGCCTTTTTCTAACCGTTTTTGGTTCTTTAAATATCACTGCGCCAAAGGAAAGATTAGAATAAAACCTTCGAATATTTTCCTTAGGCCTTAAATTAAGGAAACAAATAGAATCTAGGAGGCGAGAAAATAAATTTTAGAAGTCGCAGAACTTTTCTTTCCAATATTACATTCAAAATTTCCAATGGTAATTTACTAATACTAATATTGTCTGATAATTTCTTCATTCTAACATCGATTTAATTAACAACTAAATATTTACTAGCATAAAAATAATTTTAACAAACCTTTATCTTTTAAACAGTTTTATTTGAAATATGAAAAAAAATTCAGCCAGTTGTTTTTTGATTATTGCATCATGTCTTTACAGTTAAAATGCTGTATTTTACATGCAATATTCAAAGTAAAATATATCTTGTCGTCGAAGTTATTTATTATTTATTTGTTCCTTTAACCAATAAATTGAAATATATTTGATAATTGAAAGTAAATAAATTTAAAAAATAAAAATAAATAAATTTAATAATTAAAAATAAGCAAATTTAGTTAATAATTTTTACTAATTTAATTTAAATACAAGTAATTAAGTTACAGAGCAACAACTTTGTAGGAAGGGGGAGGCCAAAAAAATTCTTAACCACAAAGTTTTGATGAAATGATTTCTTCTCTAGATAATTTAAAAAGAAATAAAGAGCAGATAAGAAATAGACAAAAATCTCTGAAAAAAAAAAACCCAACAAATAATTGCATTTAAAAAAATTCATATAAACATAAAAAATAAAAAAAAATCACAGAAATAGTTGGAAAATTTATCCTTTAGTTCTTAAACTAGAATGATAAAAGCACTGAATAGAGTTTGTAACATTTTACAAGATTATCTTAGTATCTTGCACATACATTTATTTAAAGAGATCTGAGTATTATGTTTTAAATCAGGGTGCCACACATTTTATTTTCAGAAATTTGGGTTTCTCTTTTGGGTTTCATTTCCTTTTTTTCCATCATGGAATTTAGTTGACAATCGAAGCGTTTTGGTAAAGAAAGCCGAATTCAACTACGCTGCGCCAATCATATGATATTTTATAAAGCTTTGGTTTAAAGTTTATTTGAGACATTCATATACTGAAAAAGAATACAGGATAATAGATGAAAAAATCATTAGTATACAAATCAAAGACTACAGTGAATAAAAATGAAGATTCGAATAAATAAAAGATGTCGTTGTTAGTTGTTTCTCATGGCACTTGCTATGCCAAAGCTCCCTAAGGTAGTCAGCGATTTAAAACTAATCAGCGTCTCTTGTTTTAAATAGCGCCAACTAGGGCCAAGAGCACGACTTTTGTTCCTCGTTCATTAAATTCGCCGGCACAATCTCTTTTGAAATGGGAGCATCATCCCATACCTTACAGATAGAACACAGAACAACAACCATGCCCGAACCAGGACTCGAACTTGGGACACCCAGATTATGCGGAAGGCTCTATATCCTTGTGCCAGAACGCCGGCTAAGTAAAAGTGACCAAATGAACGAAAAGTATTATGTCTAAAGCAACAAAGAATTAATTAAATAATGACGAACTTTAATACCCAGAAAGCTAATGAAAAGCTACATCCGTTGCTACCAAAATGTAACAATTAAGTTAAAAGTACTTCATTGCTGAAATGATGATAATCTAAATGATGATGGTGAAGTTATACCTGTTATAAGTGTTTAGAGGTAAACAATGACCTACATTCATGACCACATAGACAAAAATTATCTTTAAAATATTTATACTTATTTTTTTATCATACTAATTAAAATTATTAAAATTATATTTTCCCCTCTATTGGTTCCTAAATTAATAAAATGCTTGAAAAATGCATTTATCATAACGTTTTCCTCATAATCTGAATATGCAGCACTAGAAACTGAGTCTTGGGATTCCCGGGTTCAATTCCCGGTTCGGGCATGGTCGTTCTTCTGTGTGCTATCTGTCAGATGTGTGACTGTGCCCCCCTGTAAAACGGGGCTGTGCAAGCGAAAGTCTGGTGAGTGTGTAGCTAAGTCGTATTCTTGGCCCTAGTTGGCACATACTTCGAAAACAAGAGGCTCTCATTAGGCTTAAAATCTACTGATGCTTTCATCAGCGGGGCTTGTCCAATGGCAAGTGCCATAAGTAACAACAACAACAGAAACTGCGCATAATAACTCTTTTATTCATACTTTGCCTAAAAACGCAAGTTATCTGTGAAATATTTAGCGATTTTATAGAATATTAGCGTTTCATATTTTATTGGCAACATACATTATTTATCAGTATTCATCATAATTATTTATATCGTTTCAGCTTTTTCAATATTTCATACATACTATTTTTCAAGATCTTCAATTTTGATATTTTTGTAAAGAAATTTAAACAAAACATTCATCAAAGTCATGAAATTCCACACACACACACACACACACACACATATATATATATATATATAGATATATATATATATATATATATTCAAAAATTGAATTTATTATTTTTATTTTCACATAATGTTTTTATGGAAGCTTATAGAAATTTATATCAGTTAAATTTTTTTATCAAAATTAATTAACTGAATGCAAACGGCTTTGAAATTCTTAAAATTGCGTTCATTAAATGACAGAAAACAATTAAATTTACACATTATTACTTAGTTTCCCTTTGTAACAAAATATTCAAACTGATCTTAGAAAAATAGTATGCTATTTTAGTGTACTAGATAAATTTTCAAAATATGTGGAGAAACATTCAATAATAATTAATAATTTTCATATTTTAATTATTTTTATTTGATCGAAAATATGGTTTTAATTATGGTCATTTTAATATTAAAATACGCATTGAATATACTAATATAAGACAAATCATTTTAATACATTACATCCTAAACCTTTTGATATACTTCTGTTTTATTATAAACCTTGTGTATTGACATATTTTGAATTGTTAGCCAAAACAACTTTTCGGTACATGAGCTAAATTTAGATGCATAACTAAAATGTTGTTTCGTCTTTTGAAACAGTAGAATTTAATAATTCATTAGTCGTTAATTCAGAAATTTGAGTCACCAATAAATAAAAATGATATTGCTATTCACTTTTTAAAAATATTAGTTTCTTTAAAGGACAAATATCAGATAACTAGTCGAAAACAGGATATACTTGCATATGGTAACTATATGCAGAAAGCTTTGGTAAATATGATAATCAAGTAGTGTAACTTTTCATAATATTCTTATGTTGAAAGTTATTACTTTCTGCAAATAACTGCAATAATTTAAATTTTGAGGACGAATTGATTTCTTTAGATGAATCATTAACATGTTTTCAGTGATGTCTTATGCTGCGTAGGGTTCCAGTTGCTCAAGTGGTAAGTTCTCGGCAGAGAAACCAGAAGATTCGAGGCTCGTGACCAAAGAAAGATGATCAAAGAAATGTGTCTGGTGGATGGTCAGTGTGATGTGGATGTTTAAAGTGGAGAAATCAGTTCAAGTGTCATCCACGTCATCTAAACATGGTTGTGAGATCTGTTCCAAAATGGCCCTATTCTTGCCTTTAAATGGGAGGTTAATAAAACTAAACGTATTTAAGAGGCGCAATAACTAATCTTACATTTAAAATTTATAATTTACCTTTAAAAGTCATACAATTTAATTCCTTTAAAATTTTTGAATCTTATTTGACTGAATAATATTTCTAATTTAATTAAATATTGACTGGTTAGGTATAGAGTGTGCATTAATTATTGTCGAGGTTTCGGTATCTCATAACTTTCGAATAAAAAATATTTCTCAAAAACCGATTACGTATTCGTAAATTACACCTAAAAGAATTTTACGTGACAACAATACAATCTTAGCGCATTTGCACTCTGGGTAATTATGACGTCATAAATAAAAATGGCAACCGTATAAAAAAATCAATGTGTGTATTGTGGTTTTCCGAAACTAAATCAGTCAAAACTACTCAACGTCACTTCAGGACCACGTACAAGAAAGATCCTCTTTCGGATAATTCTATCAGACGATGGGTAACAAAATTTCAGGAAACTGGTAGCGTTCTACACCGAAAGGGAGCGGGAAGACCGAGCACTTCGCAGAAAATTGTTGATCACACCCAAGAATCGTTTACTCGCAGTCCACGAAAATCAACGAGACAATCAGCTGTGCAGTTACATTTGCCGCATAAGATAACATGGAAAGTTCTCCATAACCGCCTTTAGCTGAATGTCTATAAAGTGCAAATTGTACAAGCTTTAATATAAGCTTTTAATAAGCTTTTTTGTGCACTTTAATATCATTAATAAAATTCTTTGAGTTGTAATTTACGAATACGTAATCGGTTTTTGCGAAATATTTTTTATTCGAAAGTTTTGGGGTACGGAAACCCTGACAATAATTAATGAACACCCTATATTATTGGCACAAGAAGTCAAATAATATAGCTAGGAGCAAATACTTTGCACTTCATTGCGAAAGTGGTACTTTTAAATTTTCTAAGTTTGTAAACTTTAATATTTCAAGCCATATCCTACAATCCTGTATAAAAGTACTAAGTCCTCCTAGTGTATACTGCAAGTTATTCATCTTCTCAAAGCTTTTCCACCAACTGTTTTAATTCCGCAGAAAGAATCAATGTCTCCCAGACGAAACCCGGAACTGCTATTCTTTCTACAAACACACACGCCAACTTTTCAAAAATCTTCTCTAAAGAAAATGTACAAAAAAGCTCTAGCTTTAAAAAAACAGCTGTAAAAAGTGTCAAGAATTTTAAGTATTTCAGCGTGATGTACGGAAAAACTGGTAATGAACTTGTCTTCAAATTCCACAAAACAAACTCTGCGTTCGAAAAAAAAATTGTATTTCAAATGACAAAAATAAATAAAATGAACAGAAACGTTGAAGTTTTCGCAAGATAAATATTCCTGAATGTCGCTCGAAGATATTTTAATTTAATTACTCTTACGTTGAAGAATATAAAAATCTCGCATACTGGTGTGTGTGCTCTCCTTCGCTGAGTTATTTTTTTACGTTAAATTTATTTAATTACTGGAGGCCTGCTCTACATTATCCTGAATTCTTTGAGTAAAATCAGTAAAAAAAAAAAGATCTGCATCGATATCATGGTATATTTCAAACCTTTACTTAATATCCATAACGGCAATAAAAAAATAATAATAAATATCGAAAGATATGTTTATAGGAGAATGTACAAAATATTTTTGAAGTAAATATTTCTTTAAAATATTTGCATATCGAGGAAGCCTGAGAAAAATGAAAAGTAATAAAATAGAGGAAATGTCGAAAAGTCAGTATTTTCTTAAAATAATATATTCGGCATTTGCAAGTGTTTCTGAAAAATCATTTCTCGCTGATATTTATTATCACATAAACTTGCTTAATATGGGGAGATAGATATTTCATATATATCTTTATGAATAAAAATTGCATACATCTTAGTTTTCCAAGCTAGAAAACCAAATAAATCGTTCAAAATAAATATGGGAAAAAATTCAGTATAATGTGTATTTGTCTATTTATTTATTTGTCTATTATTATTTTATTGTCTATTTATATATATATATATATATATATTTATTTAAGTTTTTGATCAGCCTTCTTGGCTATGGGTAGCACGTCTTCACCATAATCTGTGCATCCCGGTCTCGAATCCTGCTTTCAGTTTGGTTGTTCTTTATTTCCTATTCTATCTGTGAGGTATGTGAAAAAGTCCTCCTCCCCTCCCGGTGTAAAAAGTGGTTATGTAAGTGGGCTAAACCCTTTAGGTGGACCACGTATTCTCTCGTTTTACCCCTCTTGCGGTTTCTTGGGGTCCTTTCATTCCTGGACACTTAAACGACAATTGGGGGCAAAACATCGGACGCGTCCACAGACATGAAAGAGCTCCAAGAAACCGTAAGAAGGGTAAAACGAGGGTAAGCGTATCTCGTCTGAAGAGTCGTCGGGTCGTTGGAACTAGACTGACGTGAGTTTGTGAGGGCTTTCTTCAAGCATAGTTTCAACGGCCGTCGAATCTTCAGGAGGGTCAGGCATTCACCTGTTTTACTCATATTGCGGTTATTTGGAGTTCTTTCATACCTGGACACATTACCAACATTTTTCAGGAAAACTTCGGACTCGTTAACAGACATGAAAGCGCCCCAAGAAAACATAATAGGGGTAAAACGGGGGATAGCGCGGCTCGTCTGAAGATTCGTAGGTCGTTGGAACAAGGCTTATGTGAGTCTGTGAGTGCTTTCTCCAAGCCAACTTCCAACGACCGTCCAATCTTCAGACAGGCCAAGTGTTCCCCCGTTTTACCTCTCTTATGGTTTCTAGAGGTCCTTTGATGCCGGGACACTTTACCAAAAATTGTCAGGAAATCTTCGGACGCGTTCACAAACATGAAAGCGCCCCAAGAAACCGTAAGAGAGGTAAAACGCGGGAAAGCTTGGCTCGTCTGAAGATTTGACGGATCGTTGGAACTATCTTAAGTGAGTTTGTGAGTGCTTTCTTCAAGCTTAGTTCCAACGACTTGCGAATCTTCAGACAGGCTACGCGTTCCCCCGTTTTACCTCACTTACGGTTGCTTGGGATCCTTTCATGCCTGGACACTTTACCGACAAATTGGGGGGAAATATCGGACGCCTCCACAGACATGAAAGCTCCACAAGAAACCGTAAGAGGGGTAAAACGGGGGAAAGCGTGGCTCGTCTGAAGATTCGACGGATCGTTGGAACTATCTTAAGTGAGTTTGTGAGTGCTTTCTTGAAGCATAGTTCCACAGACCGTCGATTCATCGGGGGTGGGGGGCATGTGTTCCCCCATTTTATCCTTCTTGTGGTTTCTTGGATATCTACTATGATCATCAAGATTGCGGCAGCCCATCAAACAAAAATACAATTTTCTATTTACTCAAGATATAAAATTCTATTTTTTTTTTACTTTTTATTTTAGACATACAAAAATCATCATTCACTCTTGTACAGAAAATCAATAATTGAGTTTTAGATAGCGCTCCTTGGAAAATATCTGGATTCCTCGTGGGCACCAAGTATTGAAAAATTTGAAAATCTTCAGAATGTGCCAACGCACTTTTAAGCTGTCTGAGTCAGTTATGATATTACTTTTCGGAAATTTTCTCTCCAGACAGTGTCTAAGTAGGATGACACATTAAATTCCGGATGTTTATTTATTATTTTTTAGTCGGTGGCAAGCTGCATTTCATTTTTTTTTCTTTTTGAATTTGGAGCTAACAGAAAATTTTCCATCTGCATATAAAACAAAAATAACTTCCGCATTTTTATGAATTATGTGGGTTTTATATAAAAGATAAGTCGTTTCTTTTATTAATTGTTCTCAAACGAAATATGCAAAGAGAAAATGCTGTATTCGTAAAAAAAAGCCCCCTTAAGAATGAGAATTTGATGAATTTGCTTGATTCAGGGCATCGAGAAACCCAATCTGAGAATTATATAAATTTGTGGAAAATGATATTTCAGAAACGATTCGAACCAGTCGAATGAAATTGAAATATATGGATCCTTATTCCAATTTGTAGACTTCTTTCAAATTTTAAACAAAATTAATACAGAATAGTCAACCCGAAAAAAAATTAGACTGTCCGAATAATAATATCATTATTAAAGGCATATAGTAAAGCAGATAAAATTTATTAAAAACATTTAATATCTTACCTATAAGTTAAAAAAATTAGATAAAATGGAATGAAATGCATACAGGAGTTGACCCTCTGTCAATCATCTTTTTCTGTAAAAGTGATATTTTAAAAATGTCTTATTTGTATGAAATTTAATAAGTAGCATTTTTTAAAG